>ML337308.1:0-42325 GCA_005239505.1 Nicotiana paniculata | reverse complement strand
GGGGGGGGGGGGGGGGGTGAAATCTTTCCATAGGAGTCTTTAGGTTTTTTATGGTGATGTTACTTATGGTTTCAGTGAGTTGGAGACTCCATGGGAAAAAATGGCTTTGATTTCTGTATTTCTGACGGCTAGAATGGTTCAGATTTTATTTATTAATTTTATAAAAATGAAATGGATGGATTAGAAGGGGAAGCTTTTCTTCATTTCCTGGCGTTCGGGGGTTAATGGAGATCTTTTCATCTAAAATAAGATGAAGTCAATCTTATGGTTCCAGTGGAACTTATAAGTTTCATGCGGTTGTCTTTTGAAAGAAAAATAATAGAAAAAATCATGGCTAGTGTGGTGGATGCACTTTGGCTTTGTGGTTAGGAGAAAATGATCACAATACATTATTGGGATGATGGCTTAAGATGACTATTTGACGATTCTCAGCTTAAATGGATAGTATGATGAGTAAGTGTGGTTGTTAAAATTTTTAATATGTGTTAATTGCATATATCCAGGTCTTTTTAGTCATTGTTGTTAAAAAGTGATCCAATGATTGTGAGTTTAAATGACATATATCTTTTCCTTCTTCTGCAGGTAAACTTGCTCAGTCTCTAAGTAGATCTTGCTTTGGAAAATGTATAGAGGCAGCAACACTAACACTCCACTTCCTATTTTCGTGGATGAGAATGGTTTCCAGTATCCTGCTACTGCACCAAATCAACTTCAATTATTTGGAAGCTGTAAGTTTCTGTACGATAACATACATTGGAAGTAGATTGTGAGCCATTCAGTATTTGTATTTCATCCTCGAATATATGTGATTATAAGTATCTGTCGTTTATCCTAGCTTTTGTAGTATTAACTTTTTGATCCATTGTATAGATTGCTTCAAGAATTTTATTTGTTTATGATGATTTAGCTATGCTGGAAAGGTCCGAAAAATTGTTTGAGCTGGTGCTTCAAATATTTTTTATTCTTCTAGGGTTCCATTAACTTTTCAAAGTAGCAGTCGTACAATTAATCCTGGCTGATCTGCAAATTTGATGTAATGACTTTGAACTTTGTTAGAGAATTCATCTCTTGTTGCTATTTGCCAATATTGTAGTTTAGCTACTTATTGTTAAGCCTGTAGCCTAGTTTTTGTTTGCAATTAGGGGCTTGGGTGGGGTCTTTCATGTACTTATCAGTAAAAGTGTTTCTCTTTGTGACCAAATTGTGGTTCATCTTACAGGCCACTAGTGGGCTGTAGATGTTCTATTTGTACTAAAGAAGTATTGCGCTGTCTTTGGTAAGTCAAGATTTTAAAGGAAGGACCAGATCAGTGGCAGGCATATCTCAGCTCAATATCCGAACAGGGTGGGTAAGGATGGAAAAGGAAGTGAAAAATAGAGTTTGGGTTTTGTTCTGAAGTTTGTGGTTTAAATACTTTAGCTTTAGCCTAAGAGCTTTAACTCAAAACGTCTCTTATCTTTACCCATAACTTCAAGTGCATCCTTAAAATATACTAACAAACAAGGAACATCCGTAATCTTCACAAAAAATGGACAGTTTTTGTCCCAACTCAAACCAAAGTTTTAAGACTTAGGGTGTGTTTGGTATGAAGGAAAACATTTTCCGGAAAATGTTTTCCATGTTTGTTGGCTTAAATGTTTTGGAAAACATTTTCTTGATGAACTCGTTTTCCTCCAATTGGAGGAAAATGTTTTCCTTATCAAAAGAGGGAAAACATTTTTCAAAACTCTTTCTCAACTTTCCCACCTTGTTCCCCACCCTCACCAACCCACCCCACACAAAAAAAAGTTTTTCTTTTTTTACTTTCTTTTATTGTAATTTCTGTTTTTTCGTTTTTCTGCACACCCTCCCCCACCCCCCACCCTCCTGCCTTGCCACCTCCCCCGGAAAAACAAATATTTTTTTTATATATTTTCAGTTTAAGTTTTTTCATCTTTCGGTTTACAGGTTTGAACTTTTACAAGTTTCAAAGTTATGAATTCGGAGGTTTATGTGTTTGGAAGTTTACGGGTTTAGAAATTATAAAGTTTATGAGTTCGAAATATCGCGGTTTCAAAAGTTTAGTGTTTCGGAAGTTTATGAAATTTGTGGTTTCGGAAGGTTGTTGGTTCGAAAGTTTATGACTTCATGTTTATTGTATCTAAATTATTTATGAGTACTCTTGAGAAGTTATTTTCCTTAATTTGTGTACCAAACACCGGAAAATGAATAAGATTACTACTTGTTTTCTTGGAAAACATTTTCTGTTATACCAAACACACCCTTACGCAACCTTGTCTTTCCTTTCTTTTGTAATGAATTCTCGCTTTACCCCTCTCTCTCTCACAAACACAAATTGATAGCTTCCGTTTCCCCCTATTTTCTTGCTCTAGATTGCCTCTCTTAATATAGATCAGACCCATGGATGTGGGCTGGATGCACCCAAAAAGGTGGACTGGTCACCTCTCAGCTTATTTTCCCTTTTGCAACACCGTGGTTATGGAGGTTGCCGAGTTCAAGACTGACAAAGGCTCCAGTACTACAATTCCGCCTCCGCCTCCGATTATTAGCTCGTAACTAACACAGTCCCAACAAGAAACATGAAATTCTTCAATGAAATTTGAGTACAGACTTAGTGGGGTGTTATTTCAAGACAATACCTTAGTATTGGATACTTTCTTAAACTGAGGAATCAGTTAAGAGCTATAAAATAGTACTAGCATATTTTTGGAGATTTTTCTCGTTTAATGAAATTCAAGCTTTCACTGATTAATTTCAAGTTTCTTAGTGAAATTGCTCCAACCAGGACACTTTAGTATATTCGTAATACCACTTAAAGTGCTTTTCCAACAAGGTTGTGTTGAGTTAATGTTAAGGATTTTAAAGACTAGAAGATCTGTTCTTTGTTACTTTTCCAGTAAGTTCTCAGTTTACATGTAGCTTTTCTTTCTCCCTCTATCTATCCCAAAAACATACAGCTTTGTTTTTCCTAAATTCGCATTTTAGTTTTACATGCAAAGAGGCTTCAGTGTGCTCGTCTACCTGTAGATTATAGACTTCCATTTGAGTTTGGATGAGACCTGTCACTTTTAGTAAATATGAAGGACATGCATGTTTAACTGGCATATTTTAGTGATGCAGTTGAACGTATGGGTAAACATGAAGGATTTTTTGGGTTAAAAAGCCTTCGCTTAACTTCAATAATATAGCTCTAAATAATGAAGTAGAGTTAAAAGTTGGCACTATGTTATATTATTATTTGAGATTGCAACATCTGTGCTAACAGAAAATATTTGAAGAGCATATCAAGTCTACTTTGAAGAGGAAAACTTCAGTATTATTGATTCACATCTAAGTTTATGCTCAACGATAACAAGAGTCAGTGAGCTATTGCAGAAAAATTATTAAGGCATCACCCGATATCTAGTTTGATATTTTCTTGGTACTTATACTAAGCTTGTTAATTTTGTTGCACCTCTAATGAACTCACTTCAGATTGTTATACAAAAGCCTTTACAATGTGCCTTTTCTTTTGCTACAGTTCCACTTGGATCCAATGCTGATCCTGTAAATAATTTTGTAAATGAGCACCTGATTCGGCACAATAAACGAGGCAGGGAAGCTGAAGGTGTTTCCCGGCATCAAATGCTTCAAATTTCCTTGAACCACAATGTGGTTCATGATGACACTGAACGGCCAGCTAATGTTCCTGGCCAGAATCTTGTATCAACTGGTTTGAAGTTATCATACGATGATGATGAACCCAATTCTTCGGTCACTTCTGCAAGTGGAAGTATGAATGCATCAGCATCAGTTATGATGTCTCTAGGTGACAACATTAAAACGGAGCTGGAGCGCCAGAAGAAAGAATTTGATCAATATATTAAGACTCAGGTATGGTACTACATTTTCCTAACATTCGAATTTGTTTTATTGTAGACTGTCTTTTCAGTTATTGTCTGTATCCTAACAGTTATTAAATGGCTCTTTTAGGAAAGTGCCCAAGTTCTTACATTTTCTCACTTTTGTTGCGCTAGATTTTTTTCATGTTTCTCTGCTTGTTTGGCATAAGACTACTCGATTTTCCTCAAAATGATCCATGGCTATTGAACACATGAATATTTATTTCTTCTGCTTATATTAATTGCCCTTCTCTTGTGGTAAAACTGATAAGATGCCCTTTTTGGCTCCATTGTCGCAGCTGTCTAGTTAATAAGAGAAGTGGCTGGAGATAGTACCATCGCGCACTTTCTGTTTGTATTAAAAAATAAATGAAACATATGTGCAGATAATAAGATATTAGTTACAAAATATCTGGAAGGAGTGAGAAATTTAGCAAGTTGGTTATTTTTGGAATTTGTCAGTCACACACCTATCATATTTTGGCCATATTAAAGAAAAAGAATAACATGTGGCATCTTTTTAAAAAGCAATTATAAAATGGTCATAACTGTATTTGGCTAACATTAATTTCAGTCTCGTAGGAACAACTACCCATGTACAAATTACTGAAACTTCATATGTTGCACAAGTTTATTTAATGTTGTTATTGCATTGACCTTTTACAGGAAGAAACTTGGGCTAGAGGTGTGAGAGACATAAAACAGAGACATATGGCTTCGTTAGTGACTGCACTCGAGAAAAATGTCGGCACTAAGTTGCAAGAGAAGGATATTGAGTTAGAGAACATAAACCGGAAGAACAGAGAACTGGTTGAACGAATGAAGCAAGTTACAGCAGAAGCACAAAGTTGGTGTTACAGAGCCAAGTGTAACGAATCTTTAGTCAGCACATTAAGAACAAATCTCCAGCAAGCAATGCAATCTGCCGAACAAGGAAAAGAAGGGACCGGAGACAATGAGCTAGACGATGCTGTGTCCGGCATTGATCCAAACAATTGGCTCAGCATCCCTACTGGTTCTGGGAAAGATGCATCGACGAAAAAGGCCAATTTGAAGTGCAAGGTGTGCAAATTGAAGGAGGTATCCATCTTATTGATGCCTTGTAGACACTTGTGTTTATGTAAAGATTGTGAAGGATTAGTTAATGTATGTCCTATCTGCCAGTTGATGACAACTGCTGGTGTTGAGGTGTTCTTGTCTTGAAATATGAACAAAATTTAAAACAAAGGCCGAAGAAATAATCTCATACAGATTCTAGATAATCATTGTGGCTTTACTTTGTGTATTTACTGTACAGAAGTAATTTCTTGAAATTGGGGATTAATTATCATGGTTCTTCTTGAATGCTTCATTTGGATTTGGCCATTAATTTTCTATTTCAATGGTTCATTTGTGGACCCTGTTTGTGTTTCTTATCAAAAGCTTATTCGCATTAGACAGCGATCGATCACATTTTGCTCAGTGTTAATCAATATTAATCCTCAGAAATACTACTGAATGAACGGTGGCAGAAGCAGGGCTTAAATACAAATTCGGTGTGGGGGCAAATATGAAGGAAGAAATATATAACCAATGGTGGAGTAGCGATAAGTACTCTTTCATCTTTAATTAGAAGTTTCGGCCCCGATCCCCAGATATAGAGTCTATGTTTAACTTTCAATGTGGGACTTTCTGACATAAATCTGTATTTAGTCGGGCCCTTATGTGGATATCAGACACTGGATGAAAAAAAGAAGAAGAGGAAATACATGGTTAAAACAATTTGTTGGTTGCTAGAGTAGCTTGAACCATAAGTTGGTATGTAAACAATTTGTTAGTTATTTTTATTCATGAAATGTATAGAGTGATATATAGGATACTGTGATTACCATTATTAATCTTTTATTTGGGATATAATAAACTATATTTAAGGAATTAAGCATGCATCAGTGATAACACAAAGTGGTCTTATTGAAGAGAGGAGTAGCAGGTGAGTCAGTAGGATTAGTTAGGAAGTTAGTTATAACTAATTATGGGATTGGGTGTTAGAGGATTAACGAAGTAGAATTAGTTAGCTTAGCTGGTAGTTGTAGTCTATATATACAAACCACACGTCATTGTATTCAGTATGATTTGAGAAAATATTTTAGCTCAATTTGCTCTCTAAGGAAGCCTCTGTTCTAGAACCTTCTAGTTCATTTCTCTTCTTTCATTTCAATCGAGCTAATCTCAGATCTTCATCATGGTATCAGAGCACGGGAGCTAGAACATGCTCGCTGTGATTGTTCTCTTCTGATTTTCGCAGAATCATTTTGTTGCTGATTGCTCGAGCTTCTTAATCGATTAACCTAGGGGTTTTTTTTCCGATCTCCAATTAGCACCTGTAATTCGTTGAAATGTAGACTTAAGTCAACTGAATATGTCAGCTATGGGCAATTGGAGAAGAAATTTCGACTGGAGCGAGCACAAGAACAACCATAGATCGTCATCATCCCCTATATCTACGGCCACACGACACTCCGAGTAGCTCCTTGATTTTTATTCAACTGCCTAGGACTTAAAATTATGTATTGTGGAGTAGATCCTTGAAAATAGGTCTAATTGGTAAGAGTAAGCTAGGTTTTGTTGATGACCGATGTACTACGGACAAATTTGATCGATCCTTGCATGAACTTTGGAAAAAATGTAATGCAATAGTTTTGTCATGGATTATGAATGCTGTGAGCAAGAGATTGCTTAGTGGAATTGAGTATAAGTCTAGTGCTCATAAGGTCTGAACAGATTTAAAGGATAAGTATGATTAAGTCGATGGACCTCGCATCTTCTTTCTGCACAAAGAAATAACTACTTTGTCGCAGGGGATTTCCTCAGTGTCTGCATATTTCTCTAAGTTGATAGAGTTCTGGAGGAATTTGATTCCTTGATGCCTTGTCCTGGGCGTGATTGCCCAGAATCTAAGAACTATTTCGAGTATTTTGAGTACCAGAGTTTGTTGCAGTCCCTAATGGGGCTGAATGAGACATACAACCAACCTAGAAGCCAAATCTTGATGATGAGTCCAGTACCTACATTCAACAAAGCTTATTCTATGATAGTCTCTGAAGAAAGTCAAAGATCTCTAGAAAAGTTTTCTCAGGCTGTAGACATAGCAGATGGAACAACATTATCCACCAACAAATGAGTGAACTCAGGAAATAACTACAAGCCCGGGAGAGGAAATTTGTTTTGTAACTGCTGCAACTATAAAAGACACACAAGAGACACCTGCTTCAAACCACATGGATACGCAACTGACTTCAAAATGAGGAAGAAAGCAACAGGTTTTCCTCAAAGACCTATGGTTAAAGCCACCACACTAGAGGGACAACAGTCAATGACAAAGCAAATGGCCAACGTAGTGTCACAAGAAGGGCAATAGATGATGAACACACCTATTGCCAATTTAGCACATGGAATGCCAATAATGTTCACTCAGGAGCAGTATGACCAAATCTCAAAGTTGATTAATAAGGACACGGGTGAAAACAAAAAAGGCTTTGCAGGTACAACAAAGACTTCTGTCACAAATGAAATAGTTAAAAATGAGAATTATATAGTAGACTCTGGTGCAATAAATCATATGGTTCACATTAAAGAACTGCTTGACAAGATAAACACAGGTAGCTTAGGGAATGCACCAAAGGTGTACCTGCCTTATGGCACCTCACTTGATATTGAATGCACTGGAGAGAGTAAAATTGGTGAAAGTAATTTCATTAAGAATGTTTTGTACACTCCAAATTTTAAATATAACTTACTGTCTGTGTCCAAGCTTACAAAGGACTTAAGATGCTTCATATCCTTTTATCCTGATTTTTGGATAATGCAGGACCTTCACCGTGGGAAGATGAAGGGGATTGATAAGGAAGTAGATGGTCTGACAACTTGCAGCATGAGAAGCTTGAAGCCAAGGCTGCAGCTGTACACCTACAGGATCTTTATATGAAAGAGGAGGATTTGAAAGTATAGCATGGAAGGCTTGGGCATGCTGCAGATAGAGTGGTGACACAAATTCCAAACATGAAGTTTAAAGTTAGTAGTGATAGAATAAAAGAATATACAATATGTCCTTTGGCTAGACAAGGAAGATTACCTTTCCCTAAGAGTGCAAACAGATCAAGTAAACCTTTTCAGTTGATACATGTAGATGTCGGGGTCCATATAGAGTTCAAACTCATAGAGGACACAGATTTTTTTTTACTTTAGTAGATGACTGTAGTAGAATGACATGGATTTATTTGCTAAAGCTCAAGAGTGATGTGGTTGTATGTTTGAGACAGTTTCCAGCCCTAATAAAGACTCAATTTGATGTGACTGTGAAAATATTGAGAAGTGATAATGGATCTAAATTTCTTAATTCTGAATGCAATGTTTCAGTCTTATGGAATGATCCATCAAAGTTCTGTGTCCATGGGGTGGTGGAAAGAAAGCAAAGACACATACTGGAAGTAGCTAGAGCCATCAGACTGTAGGGATATTTTGACTCTCAAGTTTTAGGGAGAATGTGTACAAGCAGTTGTTTATGTGATAAACAAACTACCTCTACCAGTGTTATCATGAAAGTCATCATTTGAGGTGTTGTATGAGAGAGAACCATCACTACAACATATGAGAACCATAAGATGTTTATGTTTTGCTAATACTGTAGGAGAAAGGGATATGTTTGCAGCCAGATCAATCGGGTACATGTTGTATAACATTTTAACTAACTCTTTCTTTATCAGCATGGATGTCAAGTTTATGGAACATATCTCCCCATTCCAGTTACTTAAGGAAGGAAAGTTGCAGCTTTTTCCTAATGGTGTGCTAGATTCACCAGCCATCACTGATGCAGTGTCACCTAATAGTGATGATGTCCCAGAACTAGCAGAATCACCAGATGATGAAACATCCTCTCTAAAAGCATCACCTGTTGTAGATGATCATGTTGCTGATACACAATCACCATCACCACACTCTTTGCTTTTTGAGGACACACAGACTCAGCAACTAGTCCTTTCAGAACAAGATACACTCAATCCTACAGATAGCCAGCTTAGAAAATCAGCTAAGACTGTCAAAGAACTTGTGTGGATGCAGGATTATGTCTGCAATGGTTCATCAATAGAATCAGTTAGCAAGTAGCTCTACAAGTATCCAATGCAAAGCTATTTGATTCATGCAGGTGTCAGCTAAATACAGTCTTAATTGTCAGCACGGGAGCCTGTGAACTATGAGGAAGCTGCATCAGACCCCAAATGGATCGATGCTATGACTCAAGAACTAAATGCACTAAAAACAAATGGGACTTGGACTTTGGGGGACTTGCCAGCAGGGAAGGCTCCTATTGGATGTAAGTGGGTGTTCAAGATAAAGTACAAGGCCAATGGTGTTCGCACCTAATTTTTGCCTCACATAGGAAGTTACTCCTAAAAAGGCAAAAAAATAAATTTTTATCGCTTTTATAGAGTTTAAGGAATTTTTCTTACATTTATTTGCATTGTTAATGCATATTTAGAGTTGTTTTAAAATCATAGAAAATCATAAAAAAAAATGTTTAATTCTTCATCTCGTAGCATTTTAGATCTTAATTACATTTAGGATTTAATTACGTTTATTAGTTGCATCATTAAGCGAAAATCACAAAAATACATCTAATCTTCCTTAGTTTTCTTTTACATTTTTAGGTTCAATTAATTAGTTTAAATTTGAAGTTCACAAATTAATTAGCTCAAGTAGATGTTTCAAATAAGGGGTTAATCTTACAAATTAATTCCTAAGTGTTATGTTAGTTAGAGTGGCTAATATTGCAAAAAATTAAAGAAGGAAAAAGAAGAGGTTAGTCTTTGTTGAAACTAGGCTAAGAGCACAATTGTTTAAAGTGGCCCAATTGCCAAATCAACCCAAACCTACAAAATCCGCCTCTAGCATAAGTTGTACCCAACCCGTACCGGCCCAATCCCCCTCTCATTAAAACACTCCTCCCCCTTAACCCTAAAGAGAATCAGATCCTAGCCGTCGCCCTCTCCCTCTCCTTCTTATTTATTCTCTCCTCATTCATACACTCTCATGCTCATTCCTATTTATTTTCACTTCACTCACACACATATTAGTAGCTAAGAATTTTGAAATCAAGAAGTTCAGATCTAAATTTTTTTTTTAAAAAGGGGCTGAGAAACGAAAACCATAATTACTAAAAAGGGAAATCAAAAACTGCTCCAATCTCAGTCATCTCGGTGCATGTTACAAAGTTTCAAGGCCTTTCGATTCTGAAATTATCGCCTCTTTGCTACGTTGCTGCTGTATCTACTTTGTTGAGCTCTTGCTTCCCGATTTGGTTACATCTGAATCTGTCATAAACTAGGTATTCTATTTTTTTTTCTCTTCTCAAAAGTATGTAATTATCAATTTGTGAAGGCGAATGGGCTTTACTCAAGGTCTGTGTGTGTGGATTATAGTTCCTGATTGTTTGAATCGAAACAAACGGTTATATGATCGTTGAGTTTAATTTCATTATCTGATTTGAAACTGTTAATGTTGTCTCGAGTATGCCCGTAATTTTGTCTCGCTTTCTTTAGCTCATGACTTGTAGATTTGGCCACCAGTTGGTTAAATTTATTTGCCAAAGGGCAAAATTATTATGTTTGTTATCCATCTTTGAATTTTGAGTCTTTGCGGCACTGTATACGTGTCTCGAAATTTGAAGAAGTATGTTATGTTGAACAATTAGTCAACCTTAAGATTTCATTAAGAAAAAAGATAAGAAAAAAAAACAAAATGCAACAATCAAAGGAAAAGTGCTGACTGACCTAGTGGACTAATTTTGCAAAGTGAATAGTTCAATTGTGAGGTGATATGGAAACATATGTAGTATACTATGGAATTATTTACAATGAGGTTACAATATGATAATGAGGACTTAACCCATTCAAAGACTAAAATGCAAATGCCAAGATGAAGCAACTGTTAGCACAAGTTCATTCAAAGTTTGGCATGGATAATTTGCAGATTACGCTCTTTGAATGTTGTCCATAATCTTCTAATCCTCGCAAACAAACCTTAGATCTTAGGAAAATAAGTGACTTATAACAACCAGAGTGTGCTTTAGGCGCGTAAAATAAATCATCATGACTATGGATACGGTTCTCATGGCATGGTCACGATACATAAATCTCATTTGGGGTATGCATTTTATTTGACCTGACCATAACTTCGAATAATTAAAATAAGCATGTTATAAATCGCGGGTGGTTTCACGTAACGCGATTCACAATATGTACAAAACAAACGAGTGCGCGATATCGCGACTCATTCAAAATATTTCCATAAATACCAAAAGCGTTTAAATAAATAATAGAAAAGCGGTCAAAAAGTAAAAAAAAATGCACAATAGGTTTCAAATATGTATTAAATCCGATATTTAGGACAATTATTAATAGTTTAGAGACCATGCTAAAACCACGGAACCCGAAAATGCCTAACATCTTCTTCCAGGTTAACAGAATTACTTACCTGGTCTTCTGTGTTCGCGGACCAAAAATAGAGTCAATTTCCTCGATCTTGCATTCTAAAATAAATCGGTGACTTGGGACACCATAAATATCCCAAGTGATGACTCTGAACAAATAAATAATTCCGTTTCGATTAATGTGAGTTCAATTGGAAGAACTCCCTATTCCCCTAGGGAAAAAGGAGCTGTGACAGCTCTAGCGACTTTGCTGGGGAAAAGAACACAGAACTTCCGGTTCAGAGTTCAGAATTTGAGCTTAGAATAGCTGTTATGATTGGCTTTCATGATTGCCTGATTTTTACGTGTTTGAGCTTAATGTGCTTAATGCCGCTTTCTACCGCTTTGATATTATGTGACCTGCATATAAAGCTGTTACGAAAACCCTTCTTCTCTCTAAGTCTTCTAAAACTTTTGGGAAGCATGCACTTTGCGTGGCCCCTTTTATGTTAGAGTAATATCCAATTTAGAACGAGGATCGGACAAGTTACAAAGCCGGTGAAGCTTCTGTATTCCCGGTATGCTGCCCCCTCCCCCGGCTGGAGTTATCCGCTCGGGTAAGCCAGGTCTAGAACAATATACCCAAGGTTGAAACTTAGAATAATATAACTTCATGTCGGATCCCTAGTAGGTACGTTTATTTGCATCACGGGCATTTGACTTTGGGGACTCAAAACAGGGGTTGGGTCCGTCTAGGGCAGGTGTATCAAATTGAAAGACCATCATGATGCATCTTACGTGCTACTTTGGCGCATCTGTTTGTTTCGGCTTGCATGTTGACCGGCTTCTAGAATAGGGACAGGAAAAAAAAAAGAGAAAAAGAAAATCAAATCAAAAAGAAATCAAGAGTGAGAGGTAGGTAAAAAAGTTTCGAAACTCCGCCGAAATTTTTAAAAAAAAAAAAAAAAGAGGAAAGAAAATAAGCCAATGTTTTCAAAAAGTCATGTTTCCTCTGTTCCGTCAAAACTGGCCGACCTACGCGGGTCTGATTCTCACCGGATGTGAGATACGTAGGCAAACCTCATCGGTTCCGGCCCCAATTTTCAAAAAATCAAAAAAAAAATTCCTTTAATCCTTCTTTATAAGTCTTTCCTTAGAAAATCCCAAATAAGAAAAAACAATTTAAACCGAAAAGTATTTTCTTTGTATAAGCCTTTCATTCGAAAAAATAAAACAAATCAAATAAAAAAAATATTTTCTACCATCTTAGAAGTTTTTTTTTTCCAAAAATTCAAAAATAAAATAGAAAAAAACAAAAATCAAAAATCCAAAAAAAAATTCTACTTTTTTTAAAGAAATCATTTTCCCAAAAATTCAAAAAAATATATCAATTATCCAAAAAAAAAAAAACATTTTCTTTCTTCTTTAGAAGTTTTTCTTTCGAAAATTTCAAAAAAAAAAAAGAAAAGAAATGCAAAAAAAGATACATTCTTATGCTAAACGTTTTCATGGTCTGAGTGTTATAAAAAACTAAAAAAAAAAAGAAAAAAAAAGAGTTAGTTTATTTGCTACATTCACAATCTTTTCGAACTAAGCAAGATCTGATTCATGTGGCGTCATAATACGTAGGCAATCCCCATCAGAATCGATCATAGCCATAAATAAATTGAGTGAAAAAAGAAGAAGAAAGAAATAAAGAAAATTGAGTGAAAAAACAAAAAAAACAAGAGAAAGAAAAGAGTGACAAAAATAACAAAGAAGAACAGAGCGAAAAACAACCAAAAAAAGGGGAGAGGAGGGGAGCAACAAAAAAAAAATCCAAAAAGAGAGAGAGAGAGATAAAAATGAAAATGATAGAGGTACAGGAAAGGGACATTTAAAGGCCTGGATGAAACACGCCAACGTTCAAACACATGGTAGAAGCGTTTAATTGGTAGGTGCATTGCATCCTAATGAGCGATTTCCTATCAGTTAAATATCTCAAAACTAACAAGGTTGATATTCCGCAACCAGAATCAGCAGCTGCTGAAGAAAATAGAATGTTGCGTCTCCACATGTTGGAAATGTGGGTCGTCTGGTCTAATGGTAGGAACCGCCAAGCGCAATCCATGGGTTCCCTGAGTTGATCCCGAGATCAAGTGGGCTTACCAACATCCTTGTGCCCAACCCACTCATCCCATGCGGGCATCCTCTAATGCCGTCTAATGGTCCTAGAATGCCTTATGTGGTTCACCCCCAGGCGCCGAATTCAAGGGCACCGCCAGCAATATTCGCTGCAGCACCGGCCTGCACCACAACACAACCAACTATACCACGGCCGTATGTTGAGCCTCTAATGTTCACCTTTCAGGGTCCACGAATTCAACCATAAATAACACATGTGATCCCATGCTCATTTACTCAATATCTGCAGTGTGACTTCTCGGTTTTGCAAGAAAAGGTTGTCAAGAATCGCGAGCAAGAGGAAATGGCTCGAAAAATGAAGAGCCTAGAGCAAATCCTGAGAAACATGCAGGGTCTGAACGGCCAAAACAGTGTCTCATACTCCGACTTGTGCATGTTTCCCCATGTCCACTTGCCAGCTGGCTTCAAGATGCCAAAATTTGAAAAGTACGACGGGCACGAAGACCCGATCATTCACCTGAAACGATAGTGTAACCAGTCGAGGGATGCTGGTAGAAAACAGGAGCTGCTAATGGCCTATTTTGGAGAAAGCCTCACTGGAATCGCTTCTGAATGGTATATGATCAAGAGATTACCCATTGGCATATGTGGGACGATCTAGCTCGAGATTTTGTCTGCCAGTTCTAATATAATGTGGACATCGCTCCTGACAGAAACTCTTTTATCTCATTTGAAAAAGAAAACAACAGAAAGCTTCCGTGAATATGCTATCAAATGGCGTGAGCAAGCCGCCAGGGTAAATCCTCCAATGGACGAAGCTGAAATGGTTACGGTCTTCCTACAGGCCCAAGAGACGGACTACTTCCAGAACATTCTGTTATGGGTAGACCGTTCACTAAGGCTATCAAAATTGGGGAGATGGTCGAAAATGGTTTGAAAACGGGTTGAATCTTGAGTCAAGCTGCTTTTAAGGCTGCATCACAAAACAATCTGAATGGTTCAAGATGGTTTTATGAATAGAAATTGGAGAGAAGGGGAAGCCATGATGGCTTCAAGCTCGAAGGGGGCCCGTAGGGCATTCGACCAATCATATATGCTTCCTAAGGTCCCACAACACTATTATTCCTATCAATATGCTGCTTACGCCGTAGCACCGCCTCCCTATGCGGTGATGAACGCAACCATTATACACAAAACCGAGCTCCACCTCCCATAAATGCCCATCCTTACCAAGCTCCATATAATCCTCAATCAAATGTTTCCCAGTACAATCCTCTCCCAAGAGAGCCTTTCAAAAACGAATCAGTTCACCCCTATTGGTGAATCGTATTCAAGCTTGTTCCAAAAGCTAATCAGGTTAGATCTGTTGCAGCCAATTTACCCGAACCGGCCAAATCCTGAGCCCCCTTCGCACCAAGCAGATGCTATGTGTGAATACCACTCTGGAGCAGTAGGACACAGTACATAGGACTGTTGGATCCTCAAAAGGGGAGTTGAAGACTTGATTGAAGCTGAAAAAATTGTTCGTCGGGACGAAGAGGCTCCTGATGTGTCGAATAATCCGTTGGTTGCTCACAACATTGGGCCAATAATCGGAATGATTCATGAAGATGAGGAATTTGATCCGGCATTGAAGGCCATTGCAACCACTGCCGAGATAGAAGAAAAGCCAAAAAAACGGTCGTTAAACCTGAAAGTTTCCTATCAGACAGGGGTCTCGGTGGCCAGTCTTGATATCCTTTCTGCGTCCGGATTATCTCGGGATGTGATCTAGATGTTTTACTTTATTGTCTTACTTTTCGATATAAACCCTTCTATCTTTAAAATTCAAAAAAAAAAAAATCAAAAATCAAAAATCAAAAAAAAATAAATCAAATGAAGTTAATATTTCATTTTCCAGGAATGTCTCTTTTCTTTGTCACTTTTCTTATGCTCTTTTTAGTTCTGTTAAATGCAGATTCAATAACATGACATGCTTGCGGACTTCATGCCCAGATCCTAAAACGCTGTCACACTTCGAAATATTGAATCAAGAATCAGAATGCAATAAAGATAGGTTTAAGGAAATAAAATAATGAATCGGAGCAGCTAAAGAAAAGTTGGCTCCAAATTGGAAAGATCCATACATGATAACGAGAGTACTACTAAAAGAGAGCGTTGTACTTGGGAAACATCGAGGAAAATTGTCCCTAAAACAATTGTCGACGCAGGTGCAGTCAAAAGGTACTATGTTTGATCCTCCATATAGTATTAAATGTTCTCCGGTTGGGATGACGAAGTCTTTCATTCTCGCTACCCAAACACCATTAACCCTTTTGTAGACCCTTTGAGCCGGTCTCTTTGGAATCTGAAAGTGTAATTGAAAAAAGAGAGGAAAGGAAATGAAAAAAAAGAAAAAGAAAAACAAAGAGAAAACAAAACAAAACAAAAAATAAAAAAAACAACAAAATCAAAAACAAAAACAAAAGTTTTCTGAACTACGTTTGACTTGATTCCGAAAGGATATGTAGGAAGCCTCTCTCTGGGGTTCAGTCACACCAAAATAAAAATACAAATTCCCGCAAAAGTGAAACTGGGGCAGATGTTATAATGGTTTGACGATGGTTTCGCCTGAAAGGTTCTAAAGTTGCAATTCAATCCAAATTCTTTTTACCTCAAATCATGTTCAAGTCCTTCCGATCAATCGGAAAAGATGTTCAAAATTGGAGGATCAATTACTTGGATCTGATACAACCAAATGAGAGAAATGAAATGAGAGAGTCTTATAGGTGAAAACCCTCACGGGCACCGTAAGGCGATGGTAAGTAGAGAAACTAAGAATGCGAGAGTCTTGTTAGTGAAAACTTGCAAAGAGCACTATATGGTGATGGTGAGAAGATAAATGAGAGAGGTTAGCTGGTGAAAACCTGCAAAGGGCGCCACTGATCGAAAAAAGATCCTCAGTCACTAATATTGACACAGTCCTAGGCCAGATTTCTCGGTTTCGACGCAAAAGTTATGATAAATTTCTAAGAGTCGGACGGTTTACACAGATCAGGCATCCAGTCCAAATGGCATGTCATGTTCCTTGAAGTCTGCGTATACTCCCGATAAGTCCTTTTTTCCTTTACCCGAAAAGGATACCTCTTGTCTAAATTCATTGTCCATTCCATTGTTTGTTTTTCTTTGAATCCCTTTCGGTCTAACTCTGTTCTGAAACTAAGACAGAGAAAGGATGGTAAGAATGATTTACAGGGTTCTCATTTAACACTAGCTAAAATGCAAAAGGGCACCCATCCTCGACAGGGGCATCCAGTTGACCCCGACTGGCCATGGTAGCCGATGTGTTGAAGCCAAAGACTCTTGAAATAAGAAAAGCAAAATTAAATGCCCAAAAAGGCAAAATAAAGTTGAAGGTTAAGTCTCACGTGGCTAACCGTCCTGGCAAAGTTTGAAAAGCCAAAGGATTCCCCAATGCTTTGAAGTTAAAAATTGAAAGAAGGAGATCAGACTGGAATGCCCATGAAGGCAAAATAAAGCTGAAAAAGGTTAAGTCTCACATGACCTACGTCATGGAAAAGTTTGGAAAAGCCAAAGGTTCCCGAGGCCAGAAATGAAATCGATTTTCAGGGAACAACCAGTTGCAGTTGAAAATTCCATCAAAGAAGACGGGACAAGATCAAGTGACTGAAATAATCAAGACCGCAAAACCAACCACCGTTTTAAAATACAAATTGTTCTTTGTTTGAACTACAGGAAACATGTGCAATCCAAGGCAACCTTGCAAGATGTAGGTGCAACCAGAAAGAAAAATGCGCGGAGACTAAAATAGCTCTGCAGCAGCAACAACCCCAAAAAGTGAAGTTTTCTCCAAGTTCTTTCCGCATTTTGCTCATTTTCTTAAAAAAAAAAAAGGAAAGGAAGTTCGAAATCATGGTAGTATAGGGTCTCCAATCCCTAGCTGCATTTTCCAACATAGGGTCTCCACTCTATAGTTGACGTTACATAAGGTCTCCACTCCGTAGTCTGCTTTTCCAACATAGGGTCTCCACTCCCTAGTTGACGTTACATAGGGTCTCCACTCCCTAGTCTGCTTTTCCAACATAAGGTCTCCACTCCCTAGTTGATGTTTATTTTGGACATAGGGTCTCCACTCCCTAGTCTCTTTTCCAACATAGGGTCTCCACTCCCTAATTGAAGTTTTAGATATAGGGTCTCCACTCCCTAGTCTCTTTTCCAACATAGGGTCTCTACTCTCTAGTTGATGTTTTCAGACATAGGGTCTCCACTCCCTAGTTTCTTTTCCAATATAGGGTCTCCACTCCCTAGTTGATGATTTTATTTTAGACATAGGGTCTCCACTCCCTAGTCGCTTTTCCAACGCAGGGTCTCCACTCCCTAGTAGATTTTGTTTTAGACATAAGGTCTCCACTACCTAGTCGCTTTTCCAACATAGGGTCTCCACTCCCTAGTTGATTTTATTTTAGACATAGGGTCTCCAATCCCTAGTTGATTTTATTATAGACATAGGGTCTCCACTCCCTAGTTGATTTTATTTTAGATATAGGGTCTGCACTCCCTAGTCTCTTTCCACCATAGGGTCTCCACTCCCTAGTTGATTTCATTTTAGACATAGGGTCTCTACTCCCTACTCTCAGTTTTCTCCGGATACACCGTTCCCGCCCTTTTTATTGCTTTCAATAATGAAGTAACATAGAGTTTTATTACAAATAACTCACGAAATTTTCCTAGTGAAAACTGGGGCAGAAAAATGTCGTTCGTTTATTTTGGTGCCTGAGCAGGTTATATCTCGAGGCACAAGGTTCGAGGTGACCAAAGAGAAGATGTCTCGATCCAAAGAAAAAGAAAAGAAAAGAAAAAAGTGAATCCAAAGTGCAGAGGTGGAGAAAAGGTATAAACTTCTCAAGACATGATTGAATCCACAAGCTCTGCATGTCCCGTCTTGATCTGAAAAAGTTGAAGAAGAATGACTAGCACATGCAACTTGCAAGCGTCAAGGTTCAGATCAGAGTTTGCATGAAGAACCAGCCAAGACTCAAGATCAAGTTTCAAAAGACTCATAGATAGGAATCTTGTAACTCGTAGCTGATATAGGCTTACTTTGTTTCTTTTTCATTTTGATTTTGGTGTAATTAGGAGCTCAGCAAACAGTAACAACAGCAACAACAGTGAAATCACAGCTTTTCGGTAGTCCCAGCTACCGAAACTTTCATAACTAAACTGGCCTGATTCCTTTATAGCCAATGATATATAGGCAGCAGGGTTCGGTCAAATGTTTTCAAAGTGCTTCCCATGGAGTATCCAAACGGGAAAAAATCGCTCGTAATTTCTCACTTTATCTCTGCCCGAAAACTCTTCATGTTTTCGAGCAAAGAGGGGTAGCTGTGAGCAACCTAATTTTTTCCCCGCATAGGAAGTTACTCCTAAAAAGTCAAAAAAAATTTTTTTATCGCTTTTATAGAATTTTAGGAATTTATTTGCATTGTTCATGCATATTTAGAGTTGTTTCAAAATCATAGAAAATCATTAAAACATGTTAATTCTTCATCTTGTAGCATTTTAGATCTTAATTGCATTTAGAATTTAATTACGTTTATTGGTTGTTGCATCATTAAACGAAAATCACAAAAATACATATAATCTTCCTTAGTTTTCTTTTACATTTTTAAGTTAAATTAATTAGCTTAAATTTGGAGTTCACAAATTAATTAGCTCAAATAGATGTTTCAAATAAATGGTTAATCTTGAAAATTAATTTCTAAGTGTTATGTTAGTTAGAGTGGCTAATATTGCAAAAAATTAAAGAATGGAAAAGAAGAGGTCAGTCTTTGTTGAAACTAGGCTAAGAGCGCAATTGTTTAAAGTGGCCCAATTGCCAAATCAACCCAATCCTACAAAATCTTCCCCTAGCCCAAGTTGTACCCGACCCTTACCGGCCTAATCCCCCTCTCATTAAAACACTCCTCCCCCTTAACCTTAAAGAGAATCGGATCCCTTCCCCCAAAAAAAGAAAACCCTAGCCTTCCCCTTCTCCATCTTTCTCCTCCTAGTTGCCGCCCCCTCCCTCTCCTTCTTATTTATTCTCTCCTTATTCATACACTCTCATGCTCATTCCTATTTATTTTCACTTCACTCACACAGATATTAGTAGCTAAGAATTTTGAAATCCAGAAGTTCAGATCAACAAAAATAAAATTTAAAAAGGGGCTGAGAAATGAAAACCAAAACTACTAAAAAGGAAAATAAAAAACTTCTCCAATATCTACTCATCTCGGTGCATGTCACAAGGATTTCAAGGCCTTTCGATTCTGAAAACTATCGCCTCCTTGCTGTGTTGCTGTTGTATCTACTTTGTTGAGCTCTTGCTTCCCGATTTGGTTACCTTTTGAATCTGTCATAAATTAGGTAATCTATTTTTTTCTCTTCTCAAAAGTATGTAGTTATCAATTTGTAAAGGCAAATGGGCTTTACTCAAGGTCTGTGTGCGTGGATTATATTTCCTGATTGTTTGAATCGAAACAAACGGTTATATGATAGTTGAGTGTAATTTCATTATCTGATTTGGAACTGTTAATGTTGTCTCGAGTATGCCCGTCTCTCTTTCAAGATCATGACTTGTAGATTTGGCCACAAGTTGGTTAAATTTATTTGCCAAAGGGAAAAATTGTTATGTTTGTTATCCATCTCTGAATTTTGAGTCTTTGCGGCACTGTATCCATGTCTCGAAATTTGAAGAAGTATGTTATGTTGAACAATTTTTCAACCTTAAGATTTTATTTAAAAAAAAAAAAAGAAACAGAAAGCAACAATCAAAGGAAAAGTGCCAACTGGCCTAGTAGACTAATTTTGCAAAGTGAATGGTTCAATTGTGAAGTGATATAGCAACATATGTAGTATACTATGAAATTGCTTACAATATAATAAGTTTTATTATCTTCGTTCTATGTTCGAATCCATTGGGTTACAATATGATAATGAGGAGTTAGCCCATTCAAAGACTAAAATGCAAATGCCAAGATGAAGCAACTGTTAGCACAAGTTCATTCAAAGTTTGGTATGGATAATTCGCACGTTACACTCTTTGAGTGTTGTAGTCCATTATCTTCTAATCCTCGCAAACAACCTTTAGATCTTTGGAAAATAAGTGACTTATAAACACCCGAAGTGTGCTTAGGTGCGTAAAATAAACCATCGTGACTATGAATATGGTTCCCGTGGCATGGTCACGATAAGTAAATCCCATTCGGGTGTACATTTCATGTGACCCGATCACAACATTGAATAATTAAAATAAGCATGTTGTAAATCGCGAGTGCATTTCACGTGGTGCGATTCGCAATGGTACAAAACAAACGAGTGCGCGATATCGCAGCTCGTTCAAATTATTTCCATAAACATCGAAAGCGTTTAAATAAATAATTGAAAAACGGTCAAAAAGTAAAAAAATGCATTTCAAATGTGTATTAAATCAGATAATTAAGTCAATTATTAATAGTTGAGCAACCGTGATAAAATCACGGAACCCGGTAATGCCTAACACCTTCTTCCGAGTTAACATAATTTCTTACCGGTCTTATGTGTTCGCGGACAAAAAATAGAGTCAATTTCCTCGATTTGAGATTCTAAAATAAATCGGTGACTTGGGACACCATAGCTATCCCAAGTAGCGACTCTGAATAAATAAATAATTCCATTTCGATTAATGTCACTTCAATTGGAAAAACGCTCTATCCCCCTAAGAAAAAAGGAGGTGTGACAATGTGGATATTTAAAGATACAATGCATGACTACTATCTAAAAGGTACACTTAAATAGAAGGGCTAGACTACCAGGAAGCATTTTCTCCTGTAGTCAAGATGCGACAGTGAGAGTGGTCCTAGTCTTGGAAACAACAAACAACTGGAACTTGCATCAAATGGATGTTTATAATGTATTTTTGCAAGGAGACCTCAGTGAAGAGGTTGTATGTGTTTACTTTTGGGATTTTCCAGCCAGGGGGAGAAAGTATGCAGGTTACATAAATACCTATATGGTCTGAAGCAAGCTTCAAGACAATTGAATCTAAAACTAATTGAGGTACTACTCAGCTCACGTTTTGTGCAGAGCCATTTTGATTACTCTTTGTTCACAAAGAAACAAGGAACAAAGCTAAAAATCATCCTAGTATATGTAGATGATCTTCTCATGATCAAGGTTTGATCTCTGAGGCAAAATCCATACTGCAGTGCAGCTTCAAAATCAAAGACTTGGTGGAATTGAAGTTTTTTCTTGGAATTGAGATAGCAAAGTCCAAAGAAGGAATACTGATGAATCAAAGAAGTTTGCAGTGGAATTGATTACTGAACTTGGATTAGCAGGGTCAAAGCCAATAACCACACCAATGGAATGCAATAAGAGATTTACTACTGTGGAGTACGATCAACATATGAACTAGAAAGAAGATGAGAAGTTGGCAGACTCAAGACCATATCAAAGGTTAGTTGGTAAGCTACTGTATCTCACAGTGACTAGACCAGACATATGTTATACAGTTCATGTACTAAGTTAGTTCATGCACTGCCCAAAGAAATCTCACATGGAAGCTAAAGTTAGGGTTGTTAGATATATCAAAGGTGCTCCAGGATTAGGCTTGTTAATGAGCTTCAAATAGTCCATAAAGCTTATAGCCTTTTGTAATGCTGACTAGGCGTCATGTCCAGTCTCTAGGAGATCAGTAATAGGATATGTGATGAAACTGGAGAACTCTCTAGTGTCATGGAAGTAAGAAACAATGTACAATCTCAAGAAGCTCAGCAGAGGTAGAATACAGAAGCATGGCAGCAAGAGTTGCAGAAATCGTATGACTAACAGAACTTTGTAAAGAACTAGGTGCAAAAGTTGAACTGTCAGTGGAGCTACATTGTGACAGCAAAGAAACAATTCAAATTGATACAAATATCATATTTCACGAGCGTACAAAGCACATATAGATAGATCTACACTTCATCAAAGAAAGGATTCAACAAGACATTGTCAAAACCAAGTATGTGATGTCTAAGGATCACTAAGCAGATTTGTTCACAAAGGCCTCGAGGAGATCACAACACGAGTACTTGATGAGAAATCTAGGAGTGCTCAATCTATTTTCACCACCTAGCTTGAGGGGGAGTAGCACGTGACTAGCACGTGATTCACTAGGATTAGTTAGGAAGTTAGTTATAACTAATTATGGGGTGTTAGAGGATTAACATAAAACAATAAAATTAGTTAGCTTAGCTGGTAGTTGTAGTCTATATACAAGTCACATGTCATTATATTCAGTATGATTTGAGAAAATATTTTTGCTCATTTTGCTCTCTAATGAAGCCTCTATTTTATAACCTTGTAGTTCATTTCTCTTCTCTCATTTCAATCGAGCTAATATCAAATCTTCATCAGATCTCTGCCTAATGATTCCTTGATTAGTTTTATGCTTAATATGCGGGCACCATAAAGAGAAAGCAAATAAAAAAAGAATTTCCTTGTAGACTCTTCAATCTTTTGAGTTGTGACCTAACGAAATCGAAATGAAGAAAGAGATGAACAGAGACGAGTAACCAATCAGTGAATGAATATAAACTACGGTATTTTTCTTCGACCTATCACTTTTGAGTTTTGACTTGAACTTAGTCAGCCTAACCCAATTATTCTGATAAGAAGTGGACCTGAGTTTTAATTCAAGTTCCTTTAAGGCATGGACCTGACCAATTGAGTTGTACTCTACTTTAAATAATTTTAAACCTAGTTTAAAAAATAGTTTTCATTTTAAAGATATTTTTAATATATATATATATATATATATATATGTGTGTGTGTGTGTGTGTATATATATATATGTGTGTGTGTGTGTGTGTATATATATATATGTGTGTGTGTGTGTATATATATATATATATATGATACAAGTTATTGTCAACATTGCTTTACAGACATTTGTTGCCTTGAAAGATGTTTGTGTTTACCAAAAATCATTTCACATTTGGCATGTTGTCAAGTTGTTGCATTGAAATGTATGCATGACATACTATGATGTACAGGGTTATATTTTTTCCTATAATCTTGTCGGCTTTACAACTACCAAAATATGCTATAAAGAGTTTTTTTAAGCGCTGATGTGTTAACTATTTATATAGTTCGGTCACTTATTAAATAATTACAAATAAATTTTTATGATGAGCATTAATTAATAACTTGAGATACAAATTATAGTTAATTTGTTGTAATATGTTAAATTACAATAATAAATATTAAATATGTAATTAAGATACCACTTTAATCATAGATGTAAAAGTGCATAATTGGTTAGGTACAAGTGTTACGCAATCATTGATCACTAATGTAGACAGATATGCATGTGCATTTCGTTTACATCTAATCAATGTACCTCGGCACGTTCATTGTTTTTTTTCAATATAAATATTTCATTGTTCTCTAGTTAAAATTAGTTCATTATTCAATCATGAGGTTAGCCTTTTTTTATCGAGTTCATGGAATCTATAATGCTAAGTGTTTGACCAAAAATGAGTTAATCCTTGATTAAACTAATTAATGATTTATCAAGATGGGACAATCCTAGTTAAAACTAATAATTCAAGATCTATAACGAATGATGTGAATAACAAGTATACTCGAAATGAGATGTGGATAATAAATGTGACCAGATGTTATGATGTGTAGAGAGAGCAAGAAATAAACAACATAAAATGGCAATATATGTAAATAAATAGGAAGATTCATCCAATATTGAAGAGCGTAAATATTCCTTCCTCTGACAATGATTAATGGCACGAGTGAGATAGAATATTATGCACTTTCTTGGATCTAATGGAAAAGATAACAAAATAATTCACCAAAAGGATGAACCTTAATGAAAAGTAGTTCTTTGTATTTTGTCTATGACCTTATCTTTTTACAAGTGTTCTTATCACATGGAATCTTACATGCCTTTTTCCTCCTCTCTCTTTCTATTTATATGGAATATTCCCTAAGAATCCTAAAAGTATAACAGAGAGGATATTTGATGGAATATTCCCTCTGTGGATCCCAATATAAAACTAGTCGTTATTCTTAACTCTGCTACTCGACCTCGACCCCGACCTCAACCGATTGTCGAGCTACTCGGCACATGAAGTTACTGATCGACCACGACCACGCCACACTTAACGATTTCAAGGACACTTTCCTCGCCCAACTCTGCACGACTTAGTCCTTGATCTGATTTTGACCCATACAGTTCGACCTCGATGAGCGGACATTGCCGGTCGTGCTTAGGAGATTCAGAAGGAGGTGATTGAGTGGTAAATGAGTTTGTGTAGGGTGGAAACGTGGAGCTTCAAGAACCACGACTCGTTGTGACGTCAACCTAGGGTGACATCATTGCTGTAGGCATCATCATTACGCGTCTTCCCAATCCGCTGCATCGTTTCCCGTTCCTCTGTCGTTTCGATTCCCGTGCAACTGACGGTTAGCATTTCGATTCAGGCACCTATTCTCTTATAAATACCAGTGGAGAACTCCTTAAGCCAAAATTTACATTCTCTCATTCTCTAAGCTTTTGCTTTCCATTGCTCTCTTCTTCTTTCTGTATTCTAGTTTCATCTTGCTGCTAGTTTTGCGATCTCTGGCTTGATCGATTTCTGCAATTCCTCCTTCTCCTTGAGACTACATTCTCAATACCTTTGATTAACCAAATATGGCAACCTCCTCTCATGTTTCTGACATCTCATCGAACCAACACCGATTTCAGTGAGGATTCCTCCTCATGAGCACGATCTTGCTACCGTTTCCGATGACGACAACTTTCTTATTATGGACGAGATTGTCCCTCGTAACAACAAAGCAAGGTCGGATTTCTCAAAATCGGTGACAGAAGAGCCCGAATCAGTACTCTCCGAGCTGGACGAGGCCGGCTTAGCCGAGCTGAGGGTCAAGTACGGAATTCCTGCCCACAACGCGACCTGGTTCCGGCAGGTAGTGACGTGGTTCAAGTCCATCGACCTGGGTATTGCGCCTTCTACGCATACCCGTTCCATGTAGGCTACTATCTTCCTCTTCCTCCACTGGAGAAGGAGTTCTGCCGATACTTCCTTCATTTTAGTTTTCACTTCTTCTATGTCAAAACCGAGGACATGGTGGCGAATCCCAGTGGATTCCCCCTAAGTGTGGAATTTTGCTCGTAAGTAACTTTTGTCAACCGATCTCTTACTTTGTTTCGTACAATTTTTTCAACGATCTTATTGATCCTCTTTTTCTTTTCTGCGGCCGAAACGGATCCCTCTATGTTGGTTGCCGATATCAGAGATTGGGGAAGCCAGATTTTTCCCTGCACGGTGGGGGTGCGCGGGTGGTCGGCATTCCACAAAAAATTTGACCGTAAGCCTTCTGCCACTGGTGAGTCTTCGATTTAGCCTTTATTGATTCTGCATTAATCAGGTTTTACCTTTTTCCTATTTCTTCTCTTTTGTTCGAGCTGAACGTCATTGTATTAGGTCAGAAGCCCTCGACGAAGAAGAAAGCCCCTACCCCCGCCTTTGGCCAAACTGGTGTTTCGAAAGGGTCGTTGCTTGTTGCTGCCGTAGGCGAGCCTACTCAGTTAGTGGCACCTTCCCCAGCCCCAGCTCCCCGTGATTCTAGCCGACATACAACAACTCCGTCGATGGGGGTTCCCTCACCTTCTATTTTGCACTAGGTGGACGAGTCGTCGCCTAGCGGAGAGGAAGTAGCTCCATTGATAAAGAGGCGGGGGATAGATTTAAGTGATGAGGTAACATGGACTGAGGGGTCAACAGTGGGTGGCCCCGACCTGGCCGCGGTTGTGTATGAAGATGGCGTGGCTTTGGACGTTGAAACTCAGCACCCTTCGGAGAGTGAGAACATTTCCGACATGCCTGAGGTCGTTGAGAAAAGAGATAAGCGGGCCGTGGAGGTTGAGGTTGTGTCTTCAAGTGATCCATCGTCGTTGGGGCATGCTGGTGCAATTTTAAAAAAGTGCCCGCTTCCTCGCTTTAAGCGAGAAGCAATGCGAAGCGAGAAGGTGCACGCTTCATATGGCCGAGGCGACTCAGGTATGAAAAAGCGACCGCTTCCCATTAAAAAGCGAGAAGAGATCAAGCGATGCGATGCGAAATAAGAGACCGCTTCTGTGTTTTAAAACAGACCCAGCCCTATTTTATTAATAAGTAAATCAATTGTGTCTTTCATTAAACGAATAACAACAGCAGCGAATAGGGTTTTAAAGCAGAGCATCTGAAAGCATCGACTAGGGTTCTTCTTCTTCTTCAACTTCAAGTTCAAGTTCAAGTTTTCAACAGCAACAAGTATGTTCTGAGTTTTCTTCTTCTTCTTCTTCTTCTTTTTATTTTTCTTTCACTATTTAAACGTCCAAATAGCAGCGAAATGCTGGCGAATTTTTTTTAACCTTTGGTTCTTTCTCAGAATTGATGTCAATCCTTGGGTTCTTTTTTCTCTACCCAAATTTTAACAGAGAACTATTGCCCTTCCTCTAATTTTTATATCCTTTATTCTTAGTTCTTATTTTATTTCAATTTAATTACTTCCCACTATTTATTTTAATTTCTTTTTTAAATTTTGCTCACTTAAAGCGAGCGCTTCGCTTCTCGCTTTAAGCAAAATGGGGGTTCTTGCTTTTCCTCGCTTCATGCTTTACAAAATTATGTTGGCGTCCCGTCTTCTCTCAAGATGAGGGGGAAGAACGTAGCCGTAGACTCTAGTTTTGACATCGACCCTGAGGAGGTCAGGATGTTCAATGAGGAATTTACCTGTGTGGAGGCGAGGACGGAAGGGGATAACCGCAACATAATCATCCCCCTCGACCTGGATTTGTTGAAGCGCATGAAGAGCGTAGTCACTGACTTGGGTCTGCTATGTTCATGTGCCAAGGCATCGACATTGCAGATGCTTGATGACGATTGTCACGACCCAAACCGATGGGTTGCGAGGGCACCCGGTACCTTACTCAATCGAGTACCAATATAATGTATCTTTCGTACTATTCTATCATAGGTAAATGAACTGGAGTAAAGCATCAGGGAATACAAACTTATACATATGACATACTGACCTATAAGAACAAAATGATCACTCGTACACTAAACATAGGCCGACAAGGCCGTATAATTTTTCACGTACACGATATATGTCTACAAGCCTCTAGGAGTACATAAATGTCATAAGGGTCGGGAGAGGGACTAGCCATACTAATCAATACATGTCCTAATCATACTGACAACATAAGCAACTCCGGAGCAAATGGAGCACACCAACACCTTCCACTGAGTTGATAGCCTACTTGGAGGACTCTCAACCTGTTTATCGGGACCTGCAGGCATGAAACGCATCATCCCCATGCAAAAGGGACGTCAGTACAGATGATGTACCGAGTATGCAAGGAATGAAAATCAGTAAACAATATACATGAGAGAAACTAGATTAAAAGACTCGACATGTAAGCCTTAATAGTTCTGTGAATCATTTAATACTTATAATATTATGCATATGCATATAAATGCCATACCATGCTTATGTATATGCATTCATATAATCATCAAGCCTCTGAGGCATCCCATCGTATCATCTCGGCCTCTGTGGGCAAATCATCAACGTATACCAGCTGATCAGGTGGTGGTGCGTATATAACGGTGTAACCTTTTCCCATATCCCATATACATATATATATATATATACACACACACACATATACGCTTATATAACGCCATCTGATCATGGGTCAATGTACATGTATAAATGAACGCAATGCATGAGAAGTACGTCAATAAAATCTTTCGGAATGTCATAACACCATTACGCCTTTGATTAATATCGTGAAGTAAACTTTATCAACTTACCTATTTTCTGAGACCCATGAAGAAATGATAAAACAATAGGACATATGAGGAATCAAGAACATAGACATCTCTAGTATTTCTATGAATAGAGTCATTTATGAAAATTGGGCATTTGCTCGTTTCTTTTGTATCATATGGATCATGCCAAAAGGAAAGAAGGGATAGCCTTAACATACCTGAGCCGATTCTCTTGACAATCCCTTTAACACACATCAATTTCGACAAATCACGTAATGACGGATCGAAGTAGGAGAAAATTTGTATGATATTTCTTGAGAAAGATTGCGCCGTACTCCCTTAGAATCGCAAAATCCCGTTACTATAACATTACAAAGTCTTGTTTGAGTGAGAGATTGAAGCAACTCACGTTGCTAATGAAGTTCACCTTGCTGAAGCCTTTCATATATATGTAATACATCTTTAATTTGAATCTAGAGATGGATTTTAAGTCTTTGGTGGTGTGGGCCCCACCTTTCAAGACTTGGTGTCACTTATCTTGTTTAAAATGTGTCACCTTTCCATTTAATTCAAGAGTCATTATATGGCATAGTGGGTTGCCACGTTTGGGAGCTTAATCAAACTTATCCAATAATTATTCACTTAATCCTTTAATTGATTTGTTAATCCCCCATTAATTCATAACTACTCAATTATCCACATAATTAGGAATTATCTCAAATTACTTAAAATACTACTCATTTTTAACACACTTTGTACACCTTACTATTATGGTCATGTGGTACTTTGTATGGCACTTGTCCATAAATACCGGGTATTATAGCTCGGACCGTGTTTTATCTCAAAATGAAAAACCTCGACAAAACTTATTTTCTTCGATTGGCTTACTCTCTCACCTTCACGAATTTACTTACCACTTGTTTGAAATAGCATAGTGCTTATAATCTCAAAATAATCTCATTCCCGAACTTACGTCAGTTAATTTACGACGAATCTTTTAATGTACGAAAATACGGGATGTAACATCTCATTTTCGAGCTTTCACCATTTACTTATGGTGTACTTTCACGTACGAAAACATGGGGTGTAACATCATTCCCTTCTTTGGAACATTCGTCCTCGAATGTTAACTGATGCACTTATCATTCTCATAACCCATAGCTCTTGCGAATACTTTAATATTCTCCTTGTCATTTTAGCAACTGTTCTGTGAATAAATCTAAAGGTCAGGGCAGTCCCCCCTTTAGGCCTCTTTCCTACACCATGGCTTGCGGTCGGAATCCTTCAATCTCGTAACTGTTGCTAGCTTCTATCATGGACACTTCTCTCCTTTTTCCTCCAGCTTTTAGCCAATCTCTAGGCCTCACGTTGTAAACATATATAGAGCTTGATAAAATGTCCCTCTGGGCATCTATAGGTATATTGACGTTCTTCGCTCGGTACTATGTTGATCTTACGAATATTGTTATACCTTATTTCATAGATTCGTTTATCCATCTGTATGACTTTACTGCATCTAGGTAGGTCATACTATACTATGACTCTTACTTCGATTTATCGTTGCTGAGGTCTGCTACCAAACTCCAGGTTACTCCCTCGTTGCTTATCATGTATGTATAAATATAAGTCCTTTAATGCTTTCTCGTTACTGTTTATCTTAAGAATGACAGCCATATCTCATCCCATAATGTCGAACTCTTATCCATCTATTGTTTATTCACCTTAATGTTGATCTATAATCTACCATTGATAACTTGACCTCTTATGTAACACTGCAGCTAGGGCTCACGTTTTATCAGGGAACATCTGAAATGATTAGATTGATCCACCTGGGGCGATACCATGCTTCCATAACCGTATTTCATAGCATCCCAATGTGATTCACCTTACGTGGGTATTTTAATCCTGTACCATTCATGAAATCCCTTTTTTTTCGAATCATTACGCAATCGAAGGCCCAAACATAATCCTTTATTTACCACAATTACAACCTCATTTACTACCAGGGCAGCATTCTATCTATTCTAAATGCTACTAATCTTAGACTCTTTTGAGTTCATTCAGGCTATACTGAGCTTTCTATAACTTAGAGAAACCATTAGCTCTTTTGTTTTCTTGGGCTTAATCCCGAGGACTTATCCATTTCTCGTCACCTTCTTACTCGCCCTTTCTTGTCCTTACTCCTGTCTTCTTAAAATCTTGTCGCTTTACCATACTTTAGCTTGCGACCTATACATGCCTATTTATACTATGTACTCGCAACCTTCCTTCAACTTGCTTGCGCCCTAGATTTCCATATGTTATTCTGGAACATCAAGCGAGACATCACATCATCTCTAACTCTTCTTTACTCTCTTAACTAGACTTATTGGTACCTGGAAACCATAGGCGGGAAGATATTCCACTGACGACGCTGCTATCATTCCTGGATATTGAATCCCAACGATTCTAGCCTTCTATCTGAAGTATGGATCATTCACAACCTTTTGCACTCGAGTATCTCGTACGTTGTCCACCTTTACCTTACTTATCTTAAAGTCTCACATCATATCTTGTATCTATTTCATAATTCCCCCTTCCACATAGGTATAATTCACATCCACAACTTGAAACTCTACTATAATACTTGCAGCTCTGGTTATACACAATCTGGTGAGAGCTTCATACTGACTTCTTATAAGGCCGGTACTCTTCTAACTGGCTTTATCGTAGAGCCGTTATAGAATATGGCTACTGTACTATCTCTTTGTACCTCTGATATTTAAGAGTGATTTGCAATGTTCTCAATGACGAGGTCTATAATTTTTTGGGTCTAATAATCAGGCTCCTGATTTACTTAGTTGATGTAACTCTTAAGTTTCCTCTTCCCTCTTATCAACCTTTATGTAGGCTTAATCTATCATCTGGTCTGCGGTTCATGGTATTAGTTATTACTTTAGCCTTTCATAGACGCTATGGAATATCCGTGATACCATCATCTAACAATTCAATCCTTTGTCTATGACCTGGACTCAATTCTTTCTTTTAACTTATACCAGAGTCTTCTTCGTCTGTATGATTGTCAACATACATGTTGCATGGATACTACTACGAAATCTTAAGTGCATTCATAACGTAACTAACTTTGGATCATTGATCGAACAATTCCTTTCGTTCCTTCTTAGCTTTCTTTAAATGCAAGTAATTACTTTTCCTGATCTTTCTGCCCCTTATTGGGTGCATACTTGGCTTATCTTGGCGCTTACGAATACTAGAATCCATTTAACCCATATGATCTCGAATATCACTTACTTCTTGTTCATTAGTCACGATAGGTGTCACTTTCTTATGGAGTGCATAAAAGTTGTAGTGAGACTGTTTTTACATGACCATTTCTTCTTCAAGTTACTATGCTTAGGTTGAAGAATTTTTCCTTATTTCCTTGGCTAGTCTTTCATTGTAGTACTTAGGGAGGACCCTCTGACTCTTGCAAGGCTGCGAGCTTATTACATTGTTTACCCGACAAAATTTTTGATGTTCTTTCTTACTTGTAATTATCCTTACTTACTTACCTCCATGTCCTTGTGCTTGTAGGGTTGCTCCTGAACTTAAATTTTGACTGTTCCCAGTGGCACTCTCTTTAATTTCCATAACACTTATACTGCACCTTTTAACTACCCAACTCCTATCTGAATATTTCTCAAGGATCACGATGTCATAACTACGAGGCTGAATTCTCCATGTTGGGGTTCCCTATGTTTATCTAGCATGATCTGTTGATTTGTATGTATCCTTTTGTCTAGCCATAACTAGGTTCTTCCTGAATCAACTACTAACTACTCGTTGGCCCTTTCTCATATCAATATTCTGCGAAATCTTTCTTGGGTTATTTCCTTTATCTTAACTTACCTCTCGCACTATCTCCTTATTTATCAATAACATCCTGGGTAGGAACTCTTACTTCTTCTACTTGACGTCGTTCTTGCATAATATTCTGGAAATGTAGCAATCTGTAGGATTTGAATAAGTGCAATCTCATCCCTTTTTCATTTTTGTTGCACTCTTCCTTTACCATTCCATAGTTACTAGAATTACTTAATGCCGACTTAATGCCATATAACTCCATATTCCCCCATTTAGGGGAGTATTAAGATTTAATGCTACGTTGATCTACGTATAGATGTTTTACCTCTTCTTCTTTGGCGTCTTTTCACATCATTGATGACCCTTACTAGCGCTGTGGTAATCTTTTTGTACTAAGGATAACAAAATCTCTTACGCACGAGAGTGACACTTAGTGTAACTGGCACATACAGTCCCTTAAGATTAACCTTTCTCACAGTGCTTGCTTTAGGGAAGTGTCTTCCTGAATGGCCATTCTCTGAATTTCTCATGAATCTTCTTCTGTTGTCCATTCTTTTATCACCGGAGCGTAATTTGAAATTCTCATGATGCCTACCATTATCAAATCACTCAATCCCTAATTCATGTTTAGTTTATCTTGTTCACCAATCCATACTGATTTCTATTACTCTGGGGTCTAATTTTTCCTTCGGGTAGTCGCGTTGGAGTCACGAACTTATTTCACGAAATGAGGATATGACTTTATGGCCTATACTCTTCGGTTGTCTCAAGGCATGTCACCTCTCGTATTTTCCATCACTTGACTATAGACTCTGTAATAATGTCATTTTGTTTATCTACCGCTATCATCCATGTATCACATCTTATTCACAATGCTTGATTACTTCTCTTATTATTTACCTGCTAACATTTCTGTCTATCACTTTATTCTGAAAACTTCAATAAGACATTCTTTTACTTTTAGCTCCCCTTGCTCCATCCCCTACCTCTTCGGGTTGCCTAACATTCTTGCTCTACTAGGTACGAGAGCCACACTAAGGTAGTATTTATCCCTTCCAGGCCTCCAGTGCCTATCTTTGTAATAATTTTTTTTTTTAACACTCTAGTAGTCATATCTAGTTGTACTACTCTAGAATGTACCATCGGGGTTTCTCACAGGGAGATTTATTAGCACATTTGCAATACCTTTTGGAAATGTTAACTAACTCAAACAATCCATCCACCATTTTGGATTACTCTAACCCCAGCCACATCATGATATCCCATCCTTCTCTTAAACTATATCTTGTTAGCTCCCATAGGGCATAACTGAGATCGGTGTGGCCAATTGTACATACATTTATTGTTGTTGAAGGTAACTCAAAAAGCTTATATTCCTCTGCCTGAATTATAAATACTGATAATCTTCATTAACTGGGTGCCTCGTATCCTTCTTCATCTTGCTTCTTTTACTTGTTGAAACTTGTATCTACCTTTCGATTCTCTTATTCCTTTTTACTGTAAGAGTGGATAGACATTCTTGCCTTAGGGATCCTTATCAAGAAGCTTACATGTCTTAGTACACACATGATCTACTGAATACCTCGTATTTATCCATCATAAGCATGATGCAAAAATCGAGTTCCTCTGACTCAACTCTTCTATAGCTATATTTCTTACCAATCGTCTTTCTGGATGTAAGCATCGTCGTATTATGAATAAGATATAATTTAGGAAATTGAGTTCTTACAACTGAGCTCTACCACACGATCTAGAGTAAGAAGAAAGAGTGACAGTCCTAAATGCCCTGTAGTCGCCTGCTTATAAGTGTGGTGCACAACACACCCATCAACAAGACTCTACTAGAAACAACTTGTAGACTCCCTAGGACAGAACTACTCTGATACCACTTTTGTCACGACCCAAACCGATGGGCCGCGATGGGCACCTAATACCTTACTCAATCGAGTACCAACGTAGCGTATCTTTCATATCATTCTATCATAGGTAAATGAACCGGAGTAAAGCATGAGGGAATACGAACTTATACATATGACAAACTGGTCTATAAGACCAAAATGATCACCCGTACACTGAACATAGGCCGACAAGGTCGTACAATTTCTCACGTACACGACATATGTCTACAAGCCTCTAGGAGTACATAAATGTCATAAGGGTCGGGACAGGGCCCCACCATACTAATCAATACATGTCTCTACAAGCCTCTAAGAGTACATACTTATCATAAAGGTCGGGACAGGGCCCCGCCATACCAAACAATACATGTCTAAATCATATGGACCAAACAAGCAACTCAGGAGAAAATGGAGCGCACCAATACCTTCCACTGAGTTGATAGCCTACTTGGAGGACTCTCAACCTGTCTATCGGGACCTTCGGGCATGAAACGTAGCGTCCCCATGCAAAAGGAACGTCAGTAAAAATGATGTACCGAGTATGCAAGGAATGAAAATCAGTGAACAATAGACATGAGAGAAACATGGAATAAAAGACTCGACATGTAAGCCTGAATAGTTCTGTGAATCATTTAATACTTATAATATCATGCATATGCGTATAAATGTCATACCATGCATAAGTATATGCATTCATAACATCATCAAGCCTCTGAGGGTATCCCATCATATCATCTCGACCATTGTGGGGAAATCATCAATGTATACCAGCTGATCAAGTGGTGGTGCATATATAACGGCGTAACCTTTTCCTATATCCCATATGCATATATACACATATATAACGTCATCTGGTCATGGGTCAATATACATGTATAAATGAATGCAATGCATGAGAAGTAAGTCAATAAAATCTTTCGGAATGTCGTAAGACCATTACGCCTTTGATTAATATTGTGAAGTAAACTTTATCAACTTACATATTTTCTGAGACCCATGAACATATGATAAAACAATAGGACACATTGGGAATCAAGAACATAGGCATCTCTAATATTCCTATGAATAGAGTCATTTATGGAAATTGTGCATTTGCTCGTTTCGTTTGTATTACATATCATGCCAAAAAAAAGAAGGGATAGCCTTAACATACCTGAGTCGATTCTCTTGACAATCTCTTTAACGCACGTCAATTACGACAAATCACGTAATGAAGGATCGAAGTAGGGGAAAATTCGTATGATATTCTTGAGAAAGATTGTACTGTGCTCCCTTAGAATCGCAAAATCCCGTTGCGATAACATTACTCAGTCTTGTTTGAGTGAGAGATTGAAGCAACTCACGTTGCTAATGAATTTCACCTTTCTGAAGCCTTTCACATAGATGTAATACATCTTTAGTTTGAATCTAGAGATGGATTTTAAGTCTTGGTGGTGTGGGCCCCACCTTTCAAGACTTGGTTTCACCTATCTTCTTTAAATTGTGCCACCATTCCATTTAATTCAAGAATTATTATATGGCATATTGCACTGTCACGTTTGGGATCTTAATCAAACTTATCCAATAATTATCCACTTAATTTTTTAATATATTTGTTAATCCCCTATTAATTCATAATTACCCAATTATCCACATAATTAGGAATTATCTCAAATTACTTAAAATACTACTCACTTTTAACACATTTTGTACACCTTACTATTATGGTCATGTGGTACCTCGTATAGCACTAGTCCATAAATACTGGGGTATTATAGCTCGGACCGTATTTTATCTCAAAATGAAAAATTATCACGACCCAAATCTATGAGCCGCAACGGGCACCGGGTACCTTACTCAACCGTGTACCAACATACATATCTTTCTTATCATACTCTCATTGGCAAATGGGCCGAAGGGGTCGTCATGGGCTAACCAGAATAAACATAAGGTAATATCCAACATAGAACGACCCAACCTGATATAGAAACTCATACTGGTGATATACGGGCCTATAAGGCCAATGTGATCCATTATATACTTAACATATAGGCCGACAAGGCCATACAAGTATCCATATACATGACATCTCTCTACAAGCCTCTAAGAGTACATACTTATCATAACGGTCGGGGCAGTGCCCTGCCACACCAAGCAATACACGTCAAAATTATACTAACCAAACGAGCAACTCCGGAGCAAATGGAGCACACCAACATCTTCCGCTGATCTGATGGCCTACTTGGAAGACTCTCGACCTGTCTATCGAAACCTGCGGGCATGAAACGCAGCGTCCAGGCAAAAGGGACGTCAGTACGAATAATGTACCAAGTATGTAAGGCACATAAATAAGTACATAACATACTTGAAAGAAATATATAGTAAATGACTCAACCTGTAAGTCTGGATGATTCTGTAAATCATGAATTTATAGTGTCATGCATATGTGTATGAATGTCATGTCGTACATAAGTACTTGTTTCATAACATCATCAGGCCTCTTAGGGCATCCCATCATAACATCTCGGCCACTATGGGCAAAATCATCAACGTATACCAGCTGATCAGGTGGTGGTGCGTATATAACACCGTAACCCTTTTGCCACTCGGCCACTATTGCAAAATCATCTCTGTTGAAAGCTTGGCTGAAATGTTTCTTGAGAGGTTAGAACTAACGTTACTATGTAATTGAAAAGCTTGGCTGAAATCTCCTAATACCTTCTTAGTGTGTTTGTAATGGAAAGGACATTATAAAGTTAATCACTTGAACACCTAATGCCAAATGAAGTAAAGATGAAAATCTTCTAAATGATTTTTACACGTAATAAAGAATGTAGTCACTTTGTGTTTACCACTTAGTTACCACCTTTCAATTTGATGTATGAGTCATTAGTTTGAATAGTGGGCTGCCACATAGTTAGATTTTAAACCTTACCCAATAATTCCTTAATTAATTAGGTAATATCCCACTACCCAATAATTAACCAATTGCCCGTATAATTAAGATTTATCTCAACTTACTTAAAATACTACTCAATTTTAGCACACCTTATACTATCATGGTCATGTGGTACCTTGTATGGCACTAGTCAATAAATATCGGGTATTTTAGCTCGGGCCGTATTTTACCCCAAAATGTCAAACTTCGACAAAATTTATTTGCTTCGATTCGCTTACCCTCTCGCCTTCACGAGTTTACTAATCTCTTGTTTGAAATAACATAATACTTATAATTCTAAAATAATCTCATTCCTGAGCTTACGTCGATTAACTTACGATGAAACTTTACAAAAAAAAAATGCGGGATGTAACATCTCTTTTTCGAGATTTCATCAATTTATTTATGGTGTACTTCCACATACGAAAATATGGGGTGTAACAACATTCCCCCCTTTGGAACATTCGTCCTCGAATGTTGGCTGATGCACTTATCATTTTCATGACTTATGCCTTCCAAATAGTACTCCTCTTGCCATCTAGGCAATTGTTCTATGAATGAATCCCAAATGACAAGGCCTTCACCCCTTTAGGCCTCTTTCTCACGGCACTACTTGTAGTCGGAATCTTTCCAATCTCGTAACTGTTGCTACCTTCTACATGCAGCCTGTACGACCCTAACCTTGTAAGTACGCCTATGCGATATTCTCTCCTTTTTCCTCCAGCTTTTAGCCAACCTTTAGGCCTCACTTTGTGAATATATATAGAGCTAGATAAGATGTCCCTCTGGGCATCTATAAGTATACTGAAGTTCTTCGCTCGGTACTTTGTCGAACTTACGAATATTGCTTTATCTTAATTTATAGACCCTGTTGTCCATTCATATGCCTTTACTACACCTAGGTAGGTCATACTATACCATAACTTTTATTTCGTTATCGTTGTTGAGGTCTGCTACCAACTCCAGGTTACTTTCGTTGCTTATCCTATATGGGTAAATCTAAGTCCTTTAATGTTTCTTCATTACTGTTTATCTTAAGAATGACGTCCTAATCTCATCTCATACCTTATAACTTTTATCCATCCATATTGATCTATAATCTATCACTGATAACTTGACCTTCTATGTAATACTGCCGCTAGGGCTCACATCTCATCGGGGACATCTGGAGTAATTAGATTGATCCACCTAGGGACGATACTATACTTCCATAACCGTATTTTATATCATCCCAATGTGGGTATATTAATCCCGTATAATTCATGAAATTCCCTTTTTTTTTCTTCAAATCATTACTCAATCGAAGGCCCAAACGCCATCCTTCATCTTTCACAATTACACCCTCACTCTACTACCAGGACAACATTCCATATATTCTAAATGCTATTAGGCTTAGACTCCTTTGAATTTATTCAGGCCATACTAAACTTTCTATAACTTAGAGAAACCGTCAGCTCTCATGTTTTCCTGGGCTTAATCCCGATGACTCATCTGTTTCTCGTTACCATCACACTCGCCCTTTCTTGTCCTTACACCTGTCTGCCTAAAACCTTGTCGCTCTATCATACTTTATCTTGAGACCTACACATATCTATTTATACTACTCGCAAGCTTCCTTCGACCTGCTTGCACCATAGATTTCCCCGTGTTATTTTGGAACATCAAGCGAGACATCACATCGTCTCTAGCTCTTCTTTACTCTTTTAACTAGACCTCTCGATAACTAGAAACCATAGGCTGGAAGATTTTTCACTGAAGACGCTGCTATCATTCCTGGATACTGAATCCCAGTGTTTCTAGCCTTTTATCCGAAGTATGGACTATTCATAACCTTCTGCCTTTGAGTATCTCGTACGTCGTTCACCTTTACTTTACTTACCTTAAAATCTAGTCTCACATTCTTCTATCTCCCCCATAATCTTCCTTCCACATAGGTACGGTTCACATCCACAACTTGAAGCCCTATTATCATACTTTCACCTCTGGTGCTTACACAATCCGGTTGGAGCTCCGTACTGACTTTTTATGAGGCTGGTACTTTTCTAACTGGCTTTATCATAGGACCGTTATGGAATATGGTTGTTGTACTATCTCTCTTGCACCTCTAATATTAAGAGTGATTCTGCAATGTTCTCAATCACGAGGTCTATTATTTTCTTGGTCTTTTTGCCCCCTTGCTACGTGCATACTTAGCTTACTTAGTGCCTACACATATTGGAATTCCATACAACTCATATGATCTTGAATATCACTTCTGATTTTACTTCCCGTTCATTAGTCGCGGTAGGTGCAATTTTCTTATGGAGTGTATTGTTGTTGTGAGACTGTTGTTATAAGACCATTTCCTCCTTAGGTCATTGAGCTTAGGTTGAAGCCTTCCTCCTCACTTTCTCAGCTAGTCTTTCGTTGTAGTATTTAGGGAGGATCCTCTGACTCTTGTAAAGTTGTGAGCTTACTACATTGTATATTCGACGGACCTTTTGATATCCTTCCTAACGAATAATTATTCGTAGTTATTTACTTCCACGCCCTTGTGCTTGTAGGGTTACTTATGAACTGATATTTTGATTGTCTTCCCAGTGGCACTCTCTTTTATATCCGTAATACTCATAAGGTACCTTTAACTATCTCACCTCCTATCTGAATATTTCTCAAGATTACAATGACATTACTACGAGGATGAATTCACTATGTTGGGTTTTACTATGTTTATCTTGCACGATCTGTTGACTCGTCTGTAACCTCCTGTTTTGCCATAGCTAGGATCTTCCTGAATCAGTTACTAACTAATCACTGGCCCATTCTCATATCAATGTTTCGCATAATCTTTCTTGGGTTATTTCCTTTGTCTTAACTTATGTCTCGCACTGGCTCTTTATCTATCGATAACATCTCGGGCAGGGACCCTTACTTCCTTTCCTTGACGTTGTGTTTGCATAATGTTCTGGAATCATAGCATATTTGTGGGCTTTGAATACCATTCCATAATTACTAGAACCACTTAATTTTGACTTAATGTCACATCACTCCATATTCCCCCCTTTAGAGGAGTACTAATATTTAGCGCTACGTCGATCTACCTATAGATGTTTGACCTCTTTATCTTTGGCGTCTTCTCACATCATTGATGACCCTTACTCGCTTTGCGATGATCCTTCTGTACCAAGGATAGCAACTTCCCTTACACGTGAGGGTGACACTTAGTATAACTGGAACATACAGTCCCTTAAGCTTAACTTTGCTCACATTGCTTGCTTTAGGGAAGCGTCTTCGTGAATGACCTTTCTCTGAATTTCTTATGGATCTTCTTCTGTTGTCCATTCTATTATCGTTGGAATGAAATCTGAAATTCTCATGATGCCGATCATTATCAAATTACTCAGTTCCTAATTCATGTTTAGTTTACCTTGTTCACCAGCCCATACTGATTTCTATTACTTTGGGGTCTAACTTTTCCTTCTGACAATCGCGTTGGAGTCACGAACTTATTTCTCGAAATGAGGATATGACAGTATGGCCTATACTCTTTTGTTGTCTTACGGCCTGTCACTTCTCGTCTCTTCATTCACTTGACTATAGACTTTATAATACATTCATTTTTTTCCACCGTTGTCATCCACGTATCACATCCCAATTATAATGATTCATTAACTCTCTTCTTATTTCCCGCTAACATTTATGTCTATCACTTTATTCTGAAAACTAGAACACGACATTCTTTTGCTTTAGCTCCCCTTTTCTCCATCCAGTGGCTCTTCGGGTTGCTTAACGTTCTCGCTCTACTAGGGATGCGAGCCACACTAAGGTAATATTTATCCCTTCAAGTCTTCCAGTGCCTATCTTTGTAGTACTCATATCCAGCTGTACTATTTTAGAGTGCACCATTTGGGTGTCTCACAAGAAGATCTATTAGCACATTGTAATATCCTTCGGAAATGTCAACTAACGCAAGCAATCCATTCACTAATTTGGGTTACCCTAACCCCAGCCGGATCCTGATATCATGTCCTTCTCTTAACTACACCCGTTAGCTCCCATAGGGCATAACTGAGATCGGTGTGGCCGATTGTACATACCTTTGTTACAATTGAACTCAAAATGCTTATATTTCTCTGCTTGGATTGTAAATACTGCTAATCTTCATTAACTAGGCACCTCGTACCCTTCTTCACCTTGCTTCTTTTACTTGCTGAAACTTGTGTCTACCTTCCGATTCTCTTATTCCTTTTTACCATAAGAGTGGATAGGCATTCTTTAGGGATCCTAATCAAGAAGCTTACACATCTTTAATATACACATGATTTGCTTAATACCTCATATTTATCCATTATAGGCATGATGCAAAAATCAAGTTCCTTTGACTCAACTCTTTCACATCCACATGCAATCTCTTACCAACCGTCTTTCTAGATGCAGGCATCGTCGTATTATGAATAAGATAGAGTTTAGGAAATTGAGTTCTTACAACTGAGCTCTACCATACAATCTAGAGTAAGAAGAAAGAGTGACAATCCTAAATGCCCTGTAGCCTCCTGCTTATAAGTGTGGTGCACGACACACCTATAAACAAGACTCTACTAGACACGACTTGTAGACTCCATAGGACAAAACTGCTCTGATACCACTTCTGTCACGACCCAAACCTATGGGCCGCAACGGGCACCCGGTACCTTATTCAACCGAGTACCAACATACATATCTTTCTTATCATACTCTCATTGGAAAATGGACCAGACGGGTCGTCATGGGCTAACTAGAATAAGCATAAGGGAATACCCAACATAGAACGACCCAACCTGATATAGAAACTCATACCGGTGACATACGGACCAATGTGATCCATTATATATTTAACATATAGGCCGTCAAGGCCATACAAGTATCCGTATACATGACATCTATCTACAAGCCTCTAAGAGTACATACTTATCATAAAGGTCGGGGTAGGGCTCCGCCACACCAAATAATACACGTCTAAATTATACTGACCAAACGAGTAACTCCGAAGCAAATGGAGTGCACCAACATCTTCCGTTGATCTGATGGCCTACTTGGAGGACTCTCGACCTGTCTATCGGAACCTGCGGGCATGAAACGCCGCGTCTCAAGGCAAAAGGGACGTCAGTAATAATGTACCGAGTATGTAAAGGCACATAAATAAGTACATAACAGACATGAAAGAAATATAGAGTAAATGACTCAACCTGTAAGTCTGGATGACTCTGTAAATCATGAAATAATTATAGTGTCATGCATATGCGTATGAATGTCATGTCGTGCATAGGTACATGTTTCATAACATCATCAGTCCTCTTAGGGCATCCCATCATATCATCTCGGCCATTGTGGGCAAAATCATCAACGTATACCAGCTGATC
>ML337304.1:0-32205 GCA_005239505.1 Nicotiana paniculata | reverse complement strand
TGACATGTTGATAATGAGCAAAAGCATGTCAGATATAAATGCTACAAAGCGCATGTTGGCTAGTAAATTCGACATGAAAGACTTAGGAGTTGTTGTTGTGATCTTAGGAATCAAAATTCACAAGACTCCACAAGGTCTAGAATTATCACAATCTCACTACATTGAAAAGGTACTTGACAAGTTCAAGTATTTGGATTTCAAAATTTCCAAGACTCCAATTGACGTGAGTTATGAACTTCAAAAGAATGAAGGCGAAAGTGACCCACAACTGGACTATGCAAGAGTATTGGGAAGTTTGATGTACATAATGAATTGTACGCGACCAGATATAGCATGTGCTATTAACAAACTGAGTCGATTTACAAGTAATCCCAATCAAATACATTGGATGGCAATGAAACGAGCTTTGGGGTATCTGAAACATACCCAAAACTATGCTTTGCATTATAACAAATATCCCTCCGTGATCGAGGGATATAGTGATGCAAATTGGATCACCAGATTATCTGAAGTTAAATCCATGAGTGGATATGTTTTCACAATTGGGGGTGGAGCAGTGTCTTGGAAATCATCCAAACAAACGTGCATCACTCGTTCTACAATGGAATATAAATTCATAGATTGGCATCTATTTGTATACATTGTGATAGTCAAGCCACAATTTGGCACCTATTTGTATACATTGTGATAGTCAAGCGGCAATAAGGAGGGCAGGGAGCGTTATGTATAACGGAAAATCTCGTCATATACGACGGATACATAATACCGTTAGACAACTACTCTCTAGTGGTGTTATCACAATTGACTACGTAAAGTCAAGAGATAACGTGTCGGATCCACTTACAAAAGCCCTATCTAGATAGACAGTTGAAAGATCTTCAAAGGGAATGGGGTTAAGACCTAGAACAAGTCATCATGGCGGTAACTCTACCTAGCAGAATGGAGATCCCAAGAGCTAAGTTCAAAGAGATCAAACAGAGTCATGAATGACGGTTCAACATTGTCAAATACCTCAACCCATTCTCGTGATGAAGACAATGTTCAGAAATCAAGGTAAAGCATTAAGGCTTTTTGATGAGTCAATAAAGCTTAAAGCTTTTAATGATTTGCTAAGTCTGGAAGGATATGAACAGATAGTGTGTCTTTAGGATTACACGTTTAGGAATCACCTATGTGAGTGTGAAGTGTAAGCCGCTTCAAGGGGAATGAAAAGAAAGGCCCATTCTCTAAGCACTCATGAAACCAGGCGGTGTTCATGGCTGAAACGAGCACGACCTTGAGAACCATAGATGGTTAAGGATTGACTGTGTGACTTATGTTGTCTAGGTATACAACAAAGCTCGACGGTTCAAATATATAAAATCTACCGATTGACCGAGTATATCCGATATAAGTTCACTACGGAAATTTCAAAGAGAAACCTACTTATCCAGATGCAATTAATTCTTGCATGTAAAACACACACACGCCTGTGCATTCCTTTATTTTATAGCCATTCCCCATTCATCTGGGGGATTGTTGCTCTTTTAAGCTTAGTGTAGCTTAATTTTAAGCTTGGTGTAGCTTAAAGAGAGTGAATGGAAAATGGTGGGAAAAGAATGGAGGGAAGCAAAATTTTGAATTAGTGCACTTTGTCCCTCATTGGAAGAAGGAAAGAAAATTTATGTGTATATATAGAGAATCTCTTCTTTTAGCTCTTAAAGAGTTGAGAAGAAGGTACCCTCGCACCGTCGTCATCGTCGCTCGCTCGGCTCGGCTTCGGCTTCGGATTTGGTCAAAGATCGATTGATTGATTAATCTTTTTGGACAAAGGTCCGGTCCGGTCCGTTTTTCTTTCCCGGATTATTTTAAATCTGTTTTTAATTTTCCCGCAATATTCACACATGTTCCAACAGCTATGACTGTTCTGAAAGGTTGCAAAACCTTTTCAAAAATAGTACGAAATTGGCTATAAATATGCCTTGAATCCCAGAATTTTTATTTACTAAATTTTATGATCTTCTTCTTCTTCTTCTGCACAAAATATTCCAGTGTGTTTTACGACCATCGAGTGGTTCGCCGATCACCAGAGTTTTCTGGTACCGATACGCTGGTGAGTTAAATCGTTCTATCCTGAGAGGATATATTCCAAAACCTCGGGTACTTGAGGGGAATAATTTCTTTAAGGACACACTGTGTATTCAGTGGGCTCGATTAATTCTTATACTATTTTCAGAAGAGAATTGTCGTTCTAGTTCTACTAACTTTTCTGTTTATGTATTTTCAGAAGGTTTACTGTTTTATTTATTTTATAGCAATACAGATTAATAACAAAGTCTACTGTACAAGACAACTATGATCTTGGCTAAATAGAGGATGGAAGTGGAGGTTCCAAAGATTTAAGTTGCCTAGGGTCCCATTTTCTGGTGATTTGCACCACTACTGGAAATCCATATTGATTTATTTATGATTTTGCTGGGATGGTGCGTCCGATACGTGATTGGTTAATGACGATTCTCAACAGCATCTGTAAGATCTTGAGGCTTACTAGACAGAATTTGATCAAAAATGAAAACTTTGGATATCACATTTCCACGTGAAAGCAGATAAGAAGTCTCGTATTCATCCTATTGTGATGTCATTTCTATTAAACCTGTTATTCCTATCATGCTATTGCTTCTGTCTTCCAACCATCTAAGGCTCGCGCTAGGCGCTCACCTTTTTTGGCTAAGCCGTATCGTATCTTGCTGGTAATGGATTGATTCTTGAATCTTGCTTGGTATCGAGAACACTCGCCTCGTCGATTCTTCCCCTCGTTCCTTTTATCTTGGACATTGAGATATTTATGCAAAGCATTCTTTTCTATCATATGTAACATGATATTAATTAGTCTTTGTCCTTTCTTAAGAGACTCTGGACGCTCCTTGTCCTAAGTCCCAGGCATTCTGAGCCTTTGGCCTGTTTGACATTGGGTCAAATCTGTCGTCTGGGCATCGTCCCTTCTCTTGATCTACTTCGGGCTCCCAGGTCAGCAGCGAGGTCAGCTCCATCTCCTCTTTCCTTTGTCTTTGTCTACTGTTCATCCTTGACCTTCTTTCCGAACTTGGTAGGGAGTGAAAGCTAAAACTGCCAAAGATTTGAGAATATTGTATGGGTCGAAATCTGACCACATAGGAACGACCTCAAGGTTTGATGGTAAGAAAGCGGTTAGGCCGTGATTGCGTATACGAAAGGTCGTAATGACGTGTTCCACGGCCATGGCCCAGGTTGATTCGGTAGAGGACCTTTGTGACGCAGTACGTGTTGCGACACCCAGTGAGGTCAACCTGAAGTACCAATGAACAATCACAATACGCAGGTTAAAGACCGTTGGATAAATGGAAAAGACTAGTATATATACTGGGCGGACTTTTCTCTCCCCCAGGAAAAAGGAGGAGACATAACACACCCTATAAGAAAAAGAGCTAAAGGTCTTACTACTAGTTCTCTTGGTAATGGGAGTGATGAAATCAATAAAGCGATAGTCATAAATAATGGTGCTTCTTCTCCCTCGTTCTTTACTTCATATTTTATGATAATGGTTCCGTGAATGTGAGTTATATATATATATGTTCAATAATACTTACGATCTTACTAAAGTCGTAAGTTTGATTTCATTCAATCTTTCTTACTTAAGATCACTCGATCTAGCGCTAATTAACCTTGGCTAGGATTTATCCTCTATCTTCTTATTTAATTAGTTTAACAAAAAGGTTTCACGCTTTTTTGGTCAAACAATTTGACGCAGTCTATCGGAAACTTCCTATCCAAAGCCTTAGTTCTCACTAGATCCACCAAGCCAACCAAGAATGAAATCCTCACGCAAAACCAGAATGCATCATGAGCATGAGCCATCGCAGTGGGGCCGCGGCCCACATGTCAAGCACACTCGTAATAGATCTCTCAGGTCAGTACCCCATGCGTAGTAATCTTACCATACAGAACGATGCTTATTGTGCAACCTGCCGTTGAATTGACTTTCATTTTCGTGCCTGTGGTATGACTTCTATTATTGTTTCTTCGGCTTGTCCGGGACTGAGACAAACCGGGACTCGAACTTGAGGGAATAATGGGTGAAGCAAATCATCCACCCACGGAACACGCAACCGAAAATAGCGGCGAGGTGGGGCATAAAGCTAACAACATGTCTAGAGACTATCACCGGCGAAGGGAATGCGAACAACCCCCCACTCATTAGCCAACCGGCCAGCTCAGGTAACAAATGGTTCCTTATACCTTCAATTCACTTTTCCTTTTACAAAAGTGGTGAGGTGAAGAGCGGGAATGCTCGCCAACCGGCCAACTCAACTCAGGTAGGGAAATAGGCGAAGGGACTAGGCGATACCGCTGTCATAATTCCTCACCGCATTAGCGGGCAAACATAGGAGAACTCCACACTACGCCTTTGGCATAAATAATAGACGGACGGTACAAGAAACAACCTCCATAAGCAAAGGATTGCACGGAAAACACGAAAATATCCCAACACAGGTAAGACGTGGGTATCGAGGGTTTTGCCCATATGTTCGCCACATGTGTACAACGGTTACCCACCCTGCAACATACACCACACGAACCTCTCAGCATTAGGCTCATAGCCCGCTCTGTCAAAGGTCTCTCTAGTCGCACAGTGAAGGAACTACACAGACTGGGACTCACCCCGGTGCATGCATAAGCCAACACATGAAACTCTCAACGAAAGGCAAAGTAGCTCGCCATTCTCCTACGCCATACCACGAGTCGACAAAGTTAAAATCGGTCTCGCTTAAGTCGCCAAAGTTAAACTCAACCTCGCTCGAGTCGTCAAAGTTAAACTCGACCTCGATCGAGTCACCAAAGTTAAAATCGACCTCGCTCGAGTCGCCAAAGTTAAACTCGACCTCGCTCGAGTCGCCAAAATCAAACTCGACCTCGCTCGAGTCGCCAAAATTAAACTCGATTTCGTTCAAATCACCAGAGTTGAATTCTACTCCTCTCAAATCACTTACACTCGATCTCACTCGAAATTCAAGTTTGTAATTCATCGCTCCGCCCGTCGACTACTCCAGGCAGACCGATAAAGGCACTAGGCATACAGAACTTACTCGAATGTATGTATTATACAAGCAGCATGCAACATTTTTTCGCACAAACCCAAACCATTCTACATTCTACACTTTATATTCGACCTCGCTCGAATTATCTACATTCGACCTCGCTCGAATTATCTACATTCGACCTCGCTCGAATTATCAATATTCGACCTCACTCGAATTATCTACATTCCACCTCGCTCGAATTATCTACATTCCACCTCGCTCGAATTATCTATCTACATCGCTCGAATCATATTCAACACCCGACTCTGCTCGAGAAAAGCGAATATGAAACGGGCCAAGTTCCCGAATTGAAAATAGGGACTCATCACAAAAATGTCCGTCAAACCACTCCAAAAAAAAGAGAAGAGAAGAAGAAGAGAGTCGAAGACATACATCCGAGGACAAAGAAAATATTATTCAAAACTTACAGTATTTCGCACAAAGCCCAAACAGGCCTCCCAAAATAAAAAAACAATAAACAACAAAGCAACAAACAAAGAAGAACTAAGTGTCGCAAGGCTGCGAATCTCATTCTACTGCATCTCCACCGTCACCCCCATCGGCACTTCCACTGTCAGAAAGCCCCTTCGACACCGCCATCGGCCTCCGGCATCGCAGGAGCATAGCCACAAGCAAGTCGAGTCCCACACGCCTTCGCACGAGCATCCTCTAAATCAGCCTCAGGGACACTCCCCGCCATCCACAAATCCCTGTATATATCCTGCTGGGCCTCGGCATGAACCCACATCTCATATAGATGGCGATGAACAACATCAGGGGCAACTTTCTGAGGGGCCTGACCCAACAGCTAGGCCTTCTCAGCCTCCAAAGCTGCCACCTTGTCGCCCAAACTCTAGGCATCCCGCTCGAGCTCGCCAATCCACTCCTCGAGCCTGGCCTCCTTCATCACGGTCGTTCCCCTCTCGACTTCTCGGCTTCAGCCCTCTCTAACTCCGCCACTTTCCTTTACAAATCGGCAACCTTCTCATTCCACTCCTCTCTTAAGTTAGCAACCCTGGCTTCATTCCGCTCAAGCTCAGCTCGCAAAGAAGATACCCTCGCTTGAAGGTCCTCGCATTCAGCCGCGATGCCCTTGCCCACCTCGAGCTCCTCATCCTTGACTCTGATCAGTCCCTCAAACTCGCTACACCTGCAGATAGACCGCATCAGGTACTCATCTTTTTTCTCCAGTTCCTCCCTAAGGTACCGAGTATTTCCACTCTCCCTAAGCCATATATGCATCTCCCTACACTTGTTGCGATATTGATGATATTTCTCGGTCATCTTCAGAAAGATCCCGGCCCGCGTCTCGGCCCGACGGGCACTATCAATCTCCAGCATGTAGGTCTAAAACAAAGAAAGAAAGAGTTAGCAAAAAACGAAAGACTCAAAACAAAGGAAGTGAAGGGAAAAAGCTCACCCTTATGACCATCCCTCTCACACAACGCGACAAGCCAGAGTCGCTAAGGTCTTGAAGAGACCTACTCTCGGCGGCAAAGCACACGAGGTCGAACTGCTCTACCAATTCTGTTGCGTTCTCCAAAAGGTTAACATCCGACGGGATCTCGAGCACACATGAAGGACCGGCAGCCATCACATCGACCCTGGTAAAACCCTCTTCGAACAACCGCATGTCCTCAGGATCGATGTCCGATTCGGACTCATAATCATCCACCACTACACCCTTCAGTCTCTCTTCGGCTAGAGAGGAGGTGCGAGCCTGCTGAGACGAGGAAGGACCACTCTGAACAATGGCGACAGCCGCCGAACCCTGTCGCGGCATCATTACGGCCTCCTCCACCCTTGGTTCAGGTAACACCTCCGCTCCCTGGGTGGCCTCACTCACATTCTCAGACACTGTCCCTACGGGGTTAGCCCTCAAAGGCACATCACTCAAAGGTGTCTTCTCTGATGTTATCCTCCATCTCTTTCATGAGGTCTCTTTGACCACTCCACGAGAGGATTCTCCCACCAAGCAAACCGTGGAAGTTGGAGAGCTTGAGCGAGGAACACTCTCAGTGAAACCATATCCAGATGCCGACTCAACCGGCGCCGCGGTCTGATTCCGAGCACCCTCATCTACAACCACCCGAAGCGCCGGCCTAGCAGAGGAGGCTGGTCGGTGGAAGGCAAGAGTAGGAGCAAGGGTAGGAACATTCTCAGTGAGACCAGATCCAGATGCCGATTCGACCTGTGCAACAGTCCGATTCCAAGCATCCTTATCAACGGCCACCCGAAGTGCCGGCCTAGTAGAAGAGGCCGGTTGACAGAAGTCAAGAGTAGGGTCCCTCGCCCTTCTTACTCCTCTCCGACCTTTAAAAAAACAACACGACTCCATGTAAAAACCAAGCAAAGAAAAATGCATAGCAAAAGTTGAATGACTATGGCCGAGACAAGACGACTTACCAGCAGAGGGGTCTACGCCCAAACCTCTTGTGGAAACGCGTCCATTCGCGAATCTCTACTACGTGAGGCAAAATTGAAGCCACCCATTCGCGGATGTCCCTAACTAGTGGAGGGGGAGACCTCTCACCTGCAGAAAAAATGAAGCGAGCAAACGACCAACAACAATCAACGAAATCACAAGATATGAATAATCAATCAACATAGTAAAAAATGAAAGGCGAAGAAAAACTCACGGGAAAAATTCCATGTCTCAAGAAACCCGGCGGGATTAGACACCAGATATTCTGTGCGGACGTAGAAGAAACTCTCCCAAAAATGATGATTGGTCTTATCGTCCATTCCGACCACCAGGCTCTTCGTACCCCGATGGCGAAGATGTAACATAGTGCCTTTTTGGAAGCTGGGGACGAAGAGGTGCATCATATGTTGTAGGGAAACGCCACGGCCAGCCAGCTCCGCATATTTGTTGAGCATCAAAAAGAGTTTGTATATGTATGGGGTAAGCTGGACCGGGCACACCTCATAAAAATGACAGAAATCCGCAGCTAGAGAGGGAAGAAGGAGCGTGTATCCGATAATTAAAGGGTACGCGTAGAAAGCACAATACCCTGGATGATGCAAGTGCACTATATCACCTTCCGCCAGGATAAGTTCGATATGTTCTGGGATCCTCCACTTGATTTTGAAGGCAGCAAGGGCCACTACATCCATTATAGAGAGCACCAGCGCAAGCTCATCTTCAGCGGCATGGTTAAAGTCATTCCGTGTCTTCCCCCGGCGGGGCACCACTTCATTTACAGTGGAAAAATCTCGCCTTCCGTTAAGCCCATTCCCTCGTCAAGGGAGGGGGCGATATTTCCGGCACCAGAGCATTGACCACCGGATTGGGGTTAGAAGAACTAGCCATTGCGAATAAATGCAAAGATCAGGGATATAGAAGAAAAGGTATGACATTCACAGAGGATGTCTGCGTTTTGAGAAGTATGAACAAGCGAGAAAGAGCGGGTGCTTTCACAGGTCTTTATTGAAAACGATTCGAGTGATGCTACACCAGAATGAAAGTCTCATATTTATAGACCGAAACACCGGTTTACAGTAATGACGCATCATTTTTTTCAAAACGTAACGGGAGGGGCACAAGAAACGATGCGATGCTTAGCAAACGTGCGCCATAATGACACCTGATGAATTTAATGTCATTCCAACTGACACACTGGTCTGACATTTCATCCAGAACGCCGCATCACTACCTTTCAAGGAAACGCTCACTCTTCGGCCAAAACTTTCTGATTTCTGTGCTAATGTTGGAGAAGTCCACCCATCGTGCTCGCCCAATGCCGACCACCATAGGCGAAGGGACTAACTGTATGGGTCGAAATATGATCACATGGTAATGACCTCAAGGTTCGATGGTAAGAAAGCGGTTAGGTCGTGATTGCGTATACGAAAGGTCATAATGACGCGTTCCACGGCCATGGCCGAGGTTGATTCGGCAGAGGACCTTTGCGACGCAGTACGTGCTGTGGCGCCCAGGGAGGTCGGCCTGAAGTACCAATGAACAATCACAGTACGCAGGTTAAAGACCGTTGGATAAATGGAAAAGACTAGTATATATACTAGGGGGACTCTTCTCTCCCCAGGAAAAAGGAGAAGACATAACACACCCTATAAGAAAAACGGCTAAAGGTCTTACTATTGATTCTCTTGGTAATGGGAGTGATGAAATCAATAAAGCGATAGTCATCAATAATAGTGCTTCTTCTCCCTCATTTTTTACTTCATAATGTATGATAATGGCTCTGTGAATGTGAGTTTTATATATATATATATATATATATATATATATATATATATATAGCTTCAATAATACTCACGATCTTACTAAAGTCGTAAGTTTGATTTCATTCAGTCTTTCTTACTTAAGGTCATTCGATCTAGCACCAATTAACCTTGGCTAGGATTTATCCTCTATCTTCTTATTTAGTTAGTTTAACAAAAAGGCCCCATGCTTTTTTGGTCAAACAATTATTCCTTATAGTGAAGGAAGGAGCGAGAATTGTGTCTCTTATTTTTAAATGGTGGTGAGCATACAGAAACCGTAAGAATTACTATATTGGATTGTGCCTCTGTCCGAACAGTTAATGCATTTGTTTTTTCTCTCTTTTTTCTCTTTCGGTAAAGCGACTTGCATTCCAGATTTGAGTAGGAGTTGAGCACACCTTGTAGAGTGATAGGTTGTAGGGATATTTATCGGGCGGTTATTTACTCTTAATGATTTGGCTTATCGGTTATCGACTTTTAAATGTATTAATCCGCTAGTCATCCGATAAGATATCGGACGGATTGGTATCGGTTTAGCTCTTATCGAGCGATTTATCCGACTAATTCAATCTATATTACGTGTATTAATTATTTGCTGACCGTGTAGCATACAAATTCAGAATAGAAAATTACAGATGAGTCTAGACATACATATGTTTGTTAATGCCTACATTACATCCAAAGAACCCCTTTGTTACTAAGGAAGAGAAGTTCACTGCCTTAAATCAATAATATGGTATATAACTTCAACGTCACTGCTCATAGGCGTTAACATATGAGTCTAGACATACATATGTCTGTTAACGCCTACCATTACATCCCAAAGCAGACTACATTACATATGAGTCCAGACATACATATGTCTGTTAACGCCTAGCATACAAATTCAGAATAGGAAATTCCAGTCTATATTCAAAGTGAGTCCAAAATACATATTTCAAAATAATTAATCCATAGGTGAGAAGACTACACAGAAATGTTTGGCCTGCAGCTAACGTCTAACGGTGCTTGAATTTCTGCAGCTTCAAAGTTCAAACAACAACTTAATCCATAAGTGAGCAGATCCCTATAAAAAATATGCATATACCATAACAGTTACCCAAAAGCTTTTGGTATATGCACAAGCAATGATACAACTAACACAAGGAAGCATGCAATGTACATGATAAGTTTCAAACCCCATCAAATTTCTAAGATAGACCACATTTCAACTGCAATTTGTGTTCCGCTGGTCTTTAACTTCGAACAGATTTATCCTCGTTCCATTTTCTAAGAGAAACTGTAGAATTAAGTGCATCCCCAATCCACATTTCAAATTTTATCATGCAAGGTTGCCAATGCAATGAAAGATCAGGGCCAATTAATCTGGATCCAATTTACATGGAAACATAGTCAAATTAGACACTGGAAAACCTTGAACACTTCTATCTCTCAAATAAGTGCACAAACTTGAGCAAGTAGAAACTATGAGAATTGCTAAACATGCCATGAAACTATGATAAACCAGCAGAAGCGTAGAGTTGAATGCTGCATCAGGAAACCTGAATGTCCTAGAACAACAATAAACTGATGTACCAGTTACAAAAGAACACTGCCGCTGCACATTTTGAAATCATCACTAAGCATGCAAAGCTAATTATATTTATGAATGCCTAATAATCGTTTCACAAAAGAGAACAACAAAAAAAAGGTCAAAGGAAAATGAGAGAGATAAGGGAGGTGGTTTAAGAAGACTTTCATTCAAGTAGTGAAAGCTTGAAAGTTGTTCAAACTTGAGGGGAATAACCTCAAAACCAACAACACGGGCAGTGCCCGTCTCAAGATCCTCGTGATACATAACCTTGAAATTCAAATGTTTATTCATAAAATAACTTTTCTCTTTCCTATGAAAATCAACTTTTACAGTAAACAAACAAATAACAACATTCAGAGATAACAACAAAACAGTAAGATTCAGATCCCAGCAAATCTCCCTTTAAATCCAACTTGAAATCCACGTTCATAACTATTAAGGGTAAACAAGATAACTACTGATGCTGACTAATCATAGTAGTTGCAATCACATATTCAACACTTGAAGCCTTGAAAGGTTAAATTCAAATTCTTACCAGATATATTAACACTACACGTCAATTACGGAAGGGTCTTTTCCATTGCTGGCTAAATCTGAAGAAACTCATGNCACTACACGTCAATTACGGAAGGGTCTTTTCCATTGCTGGCTAAATCTGAAGAAGAAAATTAAAATAATGAGTCGTGTGATAAATATAAGCATATCAACAACACTTATATACAACAAATATAGTAACAATATTATTACCTTGTTCAAGCTGCTCGATTTTATCAAGATCTTCCTCAACACTAACAGGTTGTTTTAAATTTTTCATTTCGAAGCCAATCTTGAAGACACGCTAGAGCTTGCACCAATTTAGGAGTTAATGAACTCCTAAATGAATCAAGAAGACGTCCTCCCGTACTAAACGCACATTCAGATGCCACACTTGAAACCAGAACAACTAATACATCACGAGCCATCTCCGCAAGAAAAGGAAATCTAGCTGAGTTCAATTTCCACCAAAGAAGAACATTAAATTCTTTAGTGTCATCCTCAGTTTCTTTCACCTAAATATTTAGCTAACGATGTTCTAGTATCAATACCTCCACTCCCACTTTTATAATTTTTTATATCTTACATGAGTGATTCTAAAAGTCCTATATTTTGGGTGCCTGCTTGACTGCCAGAAAGCCCGAAAGTCGAAGTGTCCAATGAAGAACAATCTGAAGATGAAGCAAGCCCAACACCTTTTGAGATAGACTTTACATACTCACTAAATAATGAAGTCATGTACTTCGTCACTTCTGTTTGTATAGTTGTCCCCGGATCTACACCAAACATCTTTACAAGTGCATAACCAACTGATTCGAGCTTGTAACGTGGATCCAAAATACATGAGATAAAAATTATCTTGTTCATTTTCCCTGGATCACCCCAATACTTATCAAACTTTTCTTTCATATTCTTTTCCATTTCACTTAAAACTGTATCTTCATTTGCTATCAATTGCTTCAAATAACAGCAACTGCGCAAATTTCAAGAAAATGAATAAACGTGCTAGATATCTTCAAAGTAAGAAGATAGAAGATTTCAAGAAACTTTTTAATTATTTTTACATTCTCCCAATCACTACTCAAAAGTTCCCATGTAGGAATTCCAACATCAATATAAGAATGCTCAAGATAATGTCTCAAGTCAATTTCACTAGAAGCATAATGTGAAAATGCACTTTCACATTCAACAGCCCTGCGCAACATCAAGTAGGTGGAATTCCACCTAGTTGGAACATCTAAGCATAAAGTTTTTTTACAATTGAGTTGTTCATCATCAACACGTTCTTAAAACCTCTTCAACCTCGCAGAAGACTGCCTAACATATCTCGCTGTATTCCTAACACGTTCAATAGACACTGAAGATTCTTCTAAACCATCTTGGACCGCAAGATTCATGATGTGAGCCATACATCTCCCGTGAAGGTGAGTACCATTCATCAAATTAGTTCCCATTTTTGTTAATTGCTTAGACAATTCTTTTACCGTCACATCATTTGAGCTTGCATTATCAACTGTGACAGAGAAGATCTTATTTATCCCCACTCACGTAAGCACCTACCAATACCATTTGCCATATCTTCGCCTTTATGACTAACAATAGGACAAAAATTAATTATTCTCTTATGCATATTCCATTCACTATCAATCTTATGGGCAGTGATAAACATGTAATTGATTCTTTGTATAGAAGTCCAGGTATCAGTGGTAATACATACTCTTTGTTTTGTTTCTATAAAAAACCTCTTCAACTTTTGCTTTTCTTCATTAAAAAGATCAAAACAATCCATAGTTACAGTACTACGGGAAGGGATCCGAAAATAAGGTTTCTCCACTTTCATAAAGCCTCTAAAACCTTCTTTCTCAACAAAGCTAAAAGGAAGCTCATCAACTATTACCATACAACATAATGCCTTCCTACATTCTTCTTGATCAAATTTCCAAGTAACAATAGCTACGCCACCCTGGCTACCCCCGGAACAGACTGAAAGCCTAAATTTGATTATCTTTTATCAACAATAGCATGGAGTTTAGGACACTTATTCATATGAGTAAGAAGTGTCGACGTACCGTCTTTGGTCTTAAAACAATACCCAATAAAGCAATAGTCACATTTTGCTTTTGTACTCCCTTCAGAAGTAATAATTTCTGTAAAATGATCCCACACAATAGACCTTTTTTCCTTTTTTTTGGTTATATTTGACTCCGTTGTTTGAGCTTGACTTAATGTATTTGAATTAGAAGCCCAACTTTCACCCAAATCACCTTATCACTTTGTATAGTTTCAGCCATGTATGAGTCACTGCAACAAGAAAGAAAATGAATGAGAATAACAAGTTGCTTAACAGATATTTATACAAGCCATGTATGAGTTGTTTAACAAATTAGTCATCTGCAACTATTATATGATGTAATTAAGGAAAAAGTAGTTCTAATGGATATGACATTGTAACTCTTCCTAGCTATAACATGGATCATACAAGGATATCAAATTTCATTGAGATAACTATGTGATTGCCTGGGTTTAGATGCAAAGGAACAATTTCAGTAGTTTAGCTCATTAAATATAATGGTATCTAAGCTTTTATTAATTTATTCTAGCACAGAAGAAGCTGTTTATTCCCTTTGTTTCTTGTTCATTTCTCTTAGAAAGGTAAAAATATATTAATAATCAACACAAAGGCTATGTTGGAGCCATATTTACAATTTTAAAAAGCAAAAATATGAGCTTGCTCTTCATACTAGCGCACTAAGAATTCTAATGAGAATTGAGATGCTCTTTGATTTTAAAGACATCAACAAGAAAAGAAACTTAACATCTGCTGATTGCTGCTCTGGCTATGGTGAGTCAGCGAGAGGGAGACATCGAGATGGAGAGGCGAGTCGGCGAGAGGGAGAGGGAGAGGGAGATGGTGGCGCGAGGGCGAGATGGAGTAGGTGTTAGGGTTTTTGTTCTGATTATTTGGGAATTAGGCATTAGATTTAGAGATAGAGTACTGGAAGAGTGGAAGTGGAAGGGTTATATATATATATATATATATCCGTTAAGAAAATTGAATAATCCGCCCCCAAACCGATAAGCCGTTAATGAAAAAATTTTAATTCGTTAAACCGTTAACCTGATACCAATAAGCCATTAAGCTTCGTTTTTGGTTCGGTTTCAGTTTCGGTTCGGTTTTGAACACCCCTAATAGGTTGTGACCTTTGTTAAGGCTCCTCAATACATTGATGGCTAAGCTATTGTTCTCCTGTGTATGTTCATGATATTTACAGATATAAGTTTTGATTATTTCCAACGATATCTCATCACATATTAAAGGGGCTATTTCTTTTTTCTTAGTACTATTTTCCATTGTTCTTGATGATACAATGAATTTGTTGGATTTCATATTGTTGAAGTTGTTTGAGAAGGTAATAGAGTACAAGAGTTGTTAGAAATTTATTTTATGACTACTCATGTTGGACCCGTGCTACACCTTACTAGCATTATAACATTCAATAATATTGTAACTATTTTAATTAACAAATTTTAACTAAATATAGTCTAGAACTGGAATTGGTGGGGTGCACCACGCCAAGGCAGTAGTGCAATACCGAGGCGATGCTTGAAGGCACTAATAGCAAGCTATCGTGATGGATCTTTCCCTAAAAAAATGAGTTAATATCGTGTGAGTCGATGCCACAACCCAAAACTCAACCTGTTGTGATGGCGCCTATCATGATAGTAGGCAAGCCGACAACTCAGACCTTTCCAACACTTCCAAATTTAAAATATACTAAAGCGGGTTTAAATAAGTAAAAATCTCATAAAACTGATAATAACCGTCACAACTCTATATAAAAGTTTCCCAAAACCAGGGTGTCACTGACTACGTGAGCATCTATATAAATACAAAGTCTGATACTTCGTCTAAGAAAGCAGAAACTGAATAAAGAGGGATAGGGGAGGAGAGTTAAGGTATGCGGACACCACGGTAGCTACCTCGAGAATCTCTGAATGACTGAAAACTCTGAGAATCAGCAACCACCGTGTTCAGAAACACCTAGATCTGCACACGAAGTACATGGTGTAGCGTGAGTACAACCAACTCAATAAGTAACAAGTCTAACTATTGGGTTGAAAGCAGTGACGGGCTTCACATGTGCAGTTCAATTACGGAAGTACAGTAAAGAAAGGTAGACATGTTTCCAAATTTAACAGTTAAAGCTCAAACACGTCAAGTTCAAGTGAAATAAGATATGGTACATCTCGATATCTACATGTCAGTTATGTATGCCAACTGAAGTACAAAACAATGATGAAATCAATTGCATACTCTCAGAGTATTAATCACTCAGTCCTCCCATCCACTCCAAAACTTCTAATTTTTCAATTTTCGTTATTTCAAGCATAAATCAACTACGGACCTTCAAATCACTATCCAGGCACACTCCTAAGTCCAAAATCACCCAATGGAGCTATTAGAACCATCAAAACTCCATTCTGAAGCCATTTACACATAATTCAACATCCTGTCAACCTTTTCAACTTAAGCTTCCAACCTTAATACTTACTGTCTCAACTCATTTAGAAATATCTCCAGAACCGAATCAATTACCCCGACAAGTCACATAACAACAATTTAGCATAATTTAAGCGGTAAATGGGGGAACGAGACTACAGCACTCAAAACGACTGGCCAGGTTATTACAGTCGATGACTCACATATTATATATTATACGGATAAGAACAAATATTACACTTTATCTTAACCAAAAGACCAAGAAAAGTATGCTTTTCCATGTGTCGTTTTGACTCTTTTATATCCAACTTTGTACATAGGAGCTCTACTATTCATCTGAAGTGAGATTAGAAGAGCTTTTACACATTCCCTAAGAGATAAGATTATATTGGATGTGTGAAAAAAGTACTACATTAGTAGCTGAAAAGATTAGAACTTGCATATAAGGATTAAGGTATAGAAATATCTTAATGGGTAAGACCTTTTGGGGAAAAACGTGTGGGTTTAGCTTAAACAAAAATTTTATACAAAAATTGCAACAAATAGTAAAACCCATAGAGATAAATAAATAGATCAATAAAGGTACACATGATAAATTATCTGCCAAAGACCATCAACATTCCCTTAGGTCATTTATCAATGCGTACGTAAGTTTCTAAGTTGCATACTCCAGAAACGCTTGGAAGAGAAACCCAAGACTGCAAACTTTCAAACAAAATAACAAGTCCCAAATGCCAAAATTCTTTACACTTTTTAAACTGAATCATCTAACATGATTCCTGTTATAATTCAACATAACATAATCATTTTTATTGGACCGGGGGAATCCACTTGGTAATGCTCCATTTCATGACCATCTGTAATGACCCGACCGGTCGTTTTGTGTTCTAGGACCATGTGCCCCTAAATGAGACTCCCCATAGTTGCTTTTACTGATTTATGACTTGCGGGGATGGGTGGTTCGAGGTTTGGTGGAGTTTGGAGTGGTATAGGAACACTTAGTTCCTTAAGGTTGGCCTTAAAGGCCAAGTTTGACTTCAATCAACATATTCAGTAAACGACCCCGTAATCGATGTTCGAAGATTCTGGTAGGTTTGTATGATTATTTCAGACTTGGGCATGTGTTCGGAATGGGTTTTGGATGACCAGGGGGCGTTTCAGCGCCAAATAGTGAAATAAGAATTTCCTTAAGTTCAAATTTGAGGTTTGGAACATGTTTTTATGTTATCGAGATCCAAACGGAATTCCGAGATCGGGAGTAGTTCCGTTATGTCATTTATGACTTGCTCGCAAAATTTGGTGTCATTCCAAGTAGTATAGATAGGTTCGGTGTATTGAAAGCGAATTCAAGAACTTGAAGTTCTTAAGTTTGATCCAATAGGTTTTGGGGTATGATTTTTAGATTTAGCGTTGTTTCGGACATTCCGAAGGCTCCAGCGAGTCCGTACTATGATTTAGGACTTGTTGGTATATTCGTATGGGGTCTTTGGTGGGCCCAGATGCCATTCGGGCATCGAGCGAGGCAAAAACTAGCCTAAAATGACTGCTGGTGCAGCAGATCTGGTGCGACCGCACCTGTGGAGGTCATGTCGCAGGTGCGAGATCGCTCCTGCGATCCAAGCCTCGTAGGTGCGACTCCTGAGGGAGCTGCCCATTTCCGCAGGTGCGGACCCCTTTTCGCAGAAGCGGAGGCACATGTGCAGACTCCACTCCACAGGTGCGAGAATTTTCTCGCAGATGCGAGACCGCAGGTGCGGTCCTCAAGCCGCAGGTACGAAAATCCTGTAGGCAGTGATCTCGTTTTAAACACGGGACTTAACCATTTTTGAACACTTTTATTCATCTTTGGGCGATTTTGAGAGCATGCAAGGAGGGTATTCGACCTAGCTGCTGTGAGGTAAGTAATTCCTACTATAAATTTAGCTTTATACTTGAATTCTTAGGTATATTAACACCACAATTAGTAGAAACCATGGGTTAGAGTAAAAACCTAAGTTTTTGAAAAAAGTGGGAAATTACCAAGAAATTTGTTAAGGAATCAAACAAAAACTATGTAATATTGATCCTTAGGCCATGGGTGATAGTTTCCTTCAAATATTTTTGGAATCCGAGCATGTGGGCCCGGAGGTGTATTTTAGGATTTTCCCAATTTAAGTAGGAGAATTGAGGACTTTGGAGTATAGACTGATTTGTTTATGCAATATTTGACTAGTTTCGAGTCCTTGGGCGACGAATTTGGAGTTCCAGGCGCATTCTTGACCCGGGAAGTAGACTTGACGCAAGGTAAGTCTCCTTTCTAACCTTGTAAGGGGGAGTTTTTCCATGGGTGAATTAAATGATTATGTGTTATTGTTGTGGGGCGGAATACGTACGTGCAAGGTGAGGAGAGCCCGTGCGTAGTGACTATTATTGTTAAGTCCGAGTAGTTAGGTCCACACCATGCCATGTGAATTCCATTAACTTAAGTTATATGCTTTGTAACTTCATTGTATGCAACTTTGTTTTAAGAAAACCGAGAATTTGATGTTTTAAAAAGAATTGTTATTTGAAAAGGATTGAAAGAAAGATGTTGTGTTTGCATGAGACCGCTTCGCAATTTATATCCCGCGAGCGAAGTGATTCTTTCCCCCACTCTCATGGGAGAGGGTCGTACGCCACGGCAGGTTGATAGATGCATCTATGGTTCGCGTCGTTCGACCCTTCGGCAGTGCACATTTATTATTATTATGTTGGCCTAGGCCGGATGTCCTTATTCCACTATGCGCATGCTATTTTCTTGATGTTGTTTATGACTGTTGAGCTGTGAAATATCCTGGAAGATCGAACTGAAAACTTAAAAATTGATGCTTCACTACATATTTGGATTTTATTACGATTCGATATTTATTTCCTTGCTATCCATTCTTACTTGTTGTCCTCTTTTAAATTATCACCTAAATGTACTGTTTGGACCCTAGTAAGTGTCAAGTCGACCTCTCATTACTACTTCTTCGAGATTAGGCGGGATACTTACTGGGTACATATTTTTTATGTACTCATGCTACGCTCTGTACTTAATTGTACAGGTTCTGAGGCAGGTGCATCTGGGTTCCGGTCCGAGCTCGTTCCTGAGTTATACTGATCGAGGCTTCACGGTGAGCTGCTCCTCTTGGCGACTTCCAGCAGCACTTTGGAGCTATTCTTTTGTTATTTCTGCCTATACTCACTCAGACAGTAGGACAGACTTTCATTCTATTGATATTATTCCTAGATGCCTGTAGACTTGTGACACTAGTTCCTGGCACACGCACGCTAGTAGACTTTATTTTGGGATTTAATCGTTAATTATGACTTCATGGTTATTTATTTTGCATAAAATTGCCTAAGTTATCCGCTTCTACTTAATGTCTCAAAACTAAGTTAAGCAAGTGTTAAATTTTTTTTTTTGGTAAACTACCTGAACTCACTAGTAGATAATGGTTGGCTTGCCTGACGGCGGTGTTGGGCGCCATCGCGACCTGAGTTAGGATTTGGATCGTGACACCATCTAAATGCATAAATTAGGCATCATGCCATCAGTAACAAATCTAAGAATCATACTAAAAGAAAAATAGCTCACTAAGATTTTGATTTGGGATGGCAATTTGAGCCCAAACTTATTTGACCCGACCAACCCGTCCAAGGTTGGGCCAGTCGTTGACCCGCTCATTTATTGAACTTAGCCTATCTTGACACATCCCTTCTCAACCTATATAAAGTTGGAATTATTTTTAGCCCAAATTGATCCATGTGTAGCTTTGCTAAAGTATCTTTAAAATATTTTTTGTTTGATATTTTATATATTACCATAAAAAAATCTTATTTTATAATTAAACAAATCATAAGAAAATAATATACATTAATTAAAGTTTGATAAGAGTTGGGGGGGGAGGGGTTGGGTTGTAACAACAAATTGCGTTACAATAATCAAGACCGGAAAATTACGTAACAAATTTAGTATTTGATTTCAATAAACAAAAGTGTTATAATCTCTATGGTATTCCTCCGATACTTCAAGAACATAAACTATCTTGATGAACTTGAATTTTATATTTGATTCAAGGGATTGTAAAGCTTGGTTTTGAATCTCCTTCTTAGGCTTGGGCTGGAATTTGGATTTGATCTTGAATGCCTTGGTATTTCATTTGGCTTCGTTCTTGATCTTGAACTTGAACTTGTAGCTTGTAGAGAAAGTGATGTCTAATCCACAAGCTCTCTGCTTGCTTCTTGTTATCACTTCTTGTGTCTTCTAGCTTTATGAAGACCTCTATTTATAGTTGTAGGGAGTGGTGTGACTCTGTAATTTGATTGGTCCGTTTGAACTGACCAATACCATCTAGACACTTGGCACAACTTTACTGGTTGTTGATTTGACTTGGTATGTCATCCTTTCTTGACACGTAGCACGATTTCATTGGCTCATTTATTTGACTTGGATTGCCACATCATTTGACACGTGGAAAATTTTATTGGCTCGTTCCTTTGACTTGGATCGCTACACTAGACATGTGGCATGAGTCTGGGATGGGCTAATAACCATTTGGACCTTGAGCTAATAAAATAGGTTCATATTTTGTAGCCCAACTAACTGTACTAGCCCAATATGTTTGGATTTACTTGACGTTTCCAAATGTATTAGCCAGAATATTTACTTGGACTTTTTCTTGAATTTAGTATAGTCCGAATAATTTATGATTTAAAATTCAACAAGATGTGCATGCTTACAAATGTCCCCTACGTCAAGATTTGTCGAATTAAAAGACTAGGTTTGAAGAATCACATTTAGCTAGAAACTATGTGCCCCTTGTTTGATAATTATTCAAATTTAGATTTGCATTTGAATAATATCTAGCAATATAGCAGCATACAGAGAGATCATTATTATTATTCTTATTTTATCCAACTTTGACTTAAGGATAGAACCGGGTGTTTGAGATTTTTTTTAAATAGAAAAAAGGTTTGGACTTGCATTGAAAATGTCTCGTAGGGACAACATCACATGGTTCAAAGTTTCAGCAACTTTGGTGTCCGAGAAACATGACTTTTGAAAATGAGTTGAAATCATTTTCCAATATTGAGTTTATCTCTTGACTAATTAATTTAGCTTCTACTAATAGGATAGGAACACGAGGTAATTTTACATGAAAATTTAGGATCCGTTTGGTCATAGATTTTGGCAAAATAAATTTGGATTTTGTTTGGCAAACACATGTTTAGCCATAGATTTTGACTATATTTTGGCAAAATCCAAAAACCAGCTCAATAGCTGGTTTTGTGCCAAATCCCTAATAATACACATGTTTTTCTAAAATAAATTTAGAAAATATGTTTTGAAAACGTATGTCCAAACACATTTTCATCTTCAAGCCAAACTTCACCCAAAGTAGATTTTTCAAAATAAATTTGAAAATCTATGGCCAAAACGCTAGCTAATATTACCCACAAACACTTTCGTACTAAGATGGTCTCTTGCTTTATTCCTCAAAACTCGAGACTGCATCTACCGATATCAAGCTACCACTCAATTGTAAGAGGCCATGAAAGACTCCTATTTCGGTTTGGATTTTCCAACAACTTGAGATTTTTTTGATAGATCAAAATATTTTAATTGTAGATCAACAACCATATTTTGGGGAGATTTATCTTATCTGGTCTCTCTTGGATTTATCTATAAAAATAGGACTTCTTGGTGCTTTTTACGCCTATAAAAGGGGTACTGCAGATGCATTGAGTTACAAGAAATCAATATATTGGGATACTACGAGAGAAAGCCAAAGCCCTAGTAAGTAAGTTATTTACTTTTTCATAGAGAAGTGGCATCAGTTTATTTAATTGTTCTCTCTTTCCTAATGAAACTTGCTAATAGAATCACTATTGAGCTCTTTTCCACGTCTACTCTTCTTTGCTTTATGTCATTTTCAGCAGGTACATCATTACGTTTTGCACTTTCACTTCTTCTTTTTTTGTTTTTTTTGTTTTTTTGCAATAAACACCAAACATGAAGATACTCTTGGACTTTTATCACAAACTTTGTTTTAAACCTCTCCTTTTTAAAAAAATAATAATAATAAAATAGCACAATTGGTACATGCCAAACTTTTTTTCTTAGTCCCCTTTTATGGCAATTTTAAATAGGGCTAAGAGCACCGTAACCATAATGTTTTTATTTGATTCATGAGTCTTGCCCTTTCTTGTGAGGCGTGTCACATGAAACCACTTTTATTTTCATTAACACGTTTTTTTTAAAAGTTTGCCATGATAGAATTTAGTCACATCTTTGATTTGGAGAAGTCAATAGAGAGACTCGCATAATTATCATTTATGAAAATGGTGTTCTTTCTTTTCTGCATGGTTTGAAGTTTGGATCTAAATCTTCTTTTTGTCTTACTTTCACATATCTTGAACTCAGTTGAATTAATAACAATAACTAATTTTGTTAATTGTAAATGACTAAATCACGGCTTCATCACATGTCAGTATGATCAAGTATATTTTGTATCTACTTTATCGCGTTTCTAGGTATTACTTGCAAAATTTAAACAATGACTTATCAACACTCAAATTACCTTATACATCTTTAAAGTTTAATCCAATGGGTAATATACCATTTTAAAGGTATTTATCTTCGAAAATGTGATGCAAACAGTGTAGAGCTGCTTCCTCTTTTATGACATGTAGTACTTTATTTCTCTATCTTTCTTTACTTTATATGAAGAGCTTAAGATTTATCTCATTTCAAGTAGGAGACTTCTTTCCCTTTTTTGGGCGAAGACGATTACTCCGTCTAAGCCAAAATTTTACTTTATTTATATATTTGACTTTACTTTATTTGAGGCGAAGACCATTACACCGTCTAAGTCAAGGACTTTATTTTATCTGAGGTGAAGATCATTACATCGTCTGAGCCAAAAAAAAATTATTTTGTCTGAAGCAAAGGCCATTATACCGTCTAAGCTAAAGACTTTATCTTGTTTGAAAATTTAACTTCATTTTATCTGAGGCATAAACCATTACACCATCTAAACCAAAGATTTTACTTTATCTGAGGTGAAGATCATTACACCGTCTGAGCCAAAAATTTACTTTGTCTGAGATGAAGACCATTACACCGTCTGAGCCAAAGATCTTATTTTATTTAAAGATTATACTTTTCTTTATCTGAGGCGAACCATTACAGCATCTGAGCCAAAGATTTTACTTTGTCTGAGGTGAAGACCATTACACTTCTGAGCCGAAGACTTTACTTTATACGAGGCAAAGTCTATTACACCGGCTAAGCTGAATACTATATTTTGCAAAGGCGAAGACAACCGTCTAAGCTAAAGAATTTACATTGTCCGAGGCTAAGACCAACTACACCGTCTAAGCTGAAGATTATATTTTGTCTAAGGAAAAGACAACTATCTAAGTTTAATACTTTACTTTGTCTGAGACTAAGACCATTACACCGTCTAAGCTGAAGACTATATTTTGCAAAGGCGAAGACAACCGTCTAAGCTGAAGACTTTACTTTGTTCAAGCCTAATACCATTACACCGTCTAAGATGAAGACTATATTTTATCCAAGACGAAGACCATCGAAGATCATTCTTTATCGCCAAAATATTTGACCTTTTGGTGCAAAGGAACGAAAACTTGTCCTGATTTCGAGATGCATGAATCGAAGTGATGGTTTAGACTTCAATACCACACAAGAAGATATGTTACTTTGTGTGGTACCCAATTTTCGAGTGCTGTCTCAGTAGAAGAACCTGGTTCTTCTTGTTGTTCCAACTACTACTGTTGCGAAATTATAAAAAGCAGTAAAGTAAAACATAGAGATTTTTACGTGGAAAACACCTGGCTCAAAAGGTGAAAAAACCACAACCTACTCCTTAGTAGGATTTGTTCAAACTCTTCACTAAAAACTCTGAGCCAAAGGACTTACAAAATAAACTCTTTTGTAATCCTAGGACTAACTCTAATCCCTTTGTAGTAACTAGCCCCTAGCTAATTTCTACACACCTCAAGTTAACTCTAACTTGAACAATACGTACCTATTACAATTGCTTCTATGAAAGCTGAAAGATACAATATTAAAAACTCCTACTATAATCAACTAGACTCAATAATCAATCAGATGAAACTGGTTCTTCTAGTTGAACTGTAGCCTTTGCATCGCACAATGATTCTGCTAGCAAAATAACTCTGGGAATTTTGCTTTCAGACTTTGATTTACTTCAGCTTTTGTGCGTGTAGAATTCCAACAGAAATACATCAAGTATTTATAGAGTCAGTCGTTGAGCTTGTCTTCACATTCTAGTGTAACTCTACGTGGGTGAACAAATTCGAACCAAACTCAACTTCCTTTCTTTTGTTACTTTCCTTGCTGAATTAGACGTCAATTAATCAGATCAATTTACAACCTTTTCGCATTAGGAGACAATCTCTTGGTTCATTTATACTTCATATTCACAAATATCTCCTAAGAATATACGGTTCATGTGCCAGCTATTTAGTTCAAGATGTGTTCTCTGATGGACCTGGTTCAACTGGTCAGCCGTTTGTCAATCTTCAAAACTATGCAGTGACATGGGTCCACAAATTCCCCCTTTTTGATGATGAGAAACTCTGTGCTTAATCATGTATATACTTCAAACACTTTGTATGGTTTTAGCATTAATCATAGAGAATCCAGGTTCATTAGGTTATAAATATCACTTTAAAAAACATTTTGAAAAGTTCAGCACATATCTTCCCCCTTTTGGCATCATCGAAAAGTTTGCAAAATGATATACTTACCAGTTTTATTAATTATTACTCATGGCCATTGAGGCAACTGCTGGTGCAAAGCATGATTAATCAACACAAGAAACCAATAAAAGTTAGCTAACTCAGAAATTTAGACAAGTCAATAACTAAAAGCATTCATTGATAAGTAACGATAATCAACCACCATATAGAAAAACAAAAACAAACCAACCATGAGCAACAACAAAAAAGAGTAAAAAGAACTGAAACTGATAACTGGTCTTAAGATGGGTTATGGAAGCTCTGAGAAGCCTAAGGATGGGAAGGTGCAGAGGAGGTTGTGGACTTGGATTGTAGGAGAGACAACATCTGCTGAAGAACACCCTCGTTCTTTTCTTTCTCCTTTGCTAATTTAGCTCTAAGATCATCCCGCTCAGCTTCAACCTCAATCACACGAGACTTCAAACAAAGGATCTCCATATCCTTAATCTTGTTTTCCTGCACCAGGGTTCTAACTTTGCTATTGACTGGTTGCTTTCTAGATGAACTAGTTTCATCCACAGGAACATTGACATTGTAGTCACATGTAAGAAAAGTTTCCTTCCCAAAATAGTCTTTGGTAGTAGCCATCTCAGCATTCTTTACTGGAACCCCAAAATGTGCAAGCACAGAATGAAGCCATAAGGAATTGTGTGTGCTTTGGTTCCATTCACCACTCTGTCAGTCACCTCTCCAATTTCCTTCTCCTCCTCTTCACTCCAGTCTGCATCATCATCCTCAACAACTTTCAATTTCTTTGGCTTGGCTCTGGTCTTCTTAACAGATCTTGTTGGTGCGACAGTCATCCTAGCTGACTTCTTTGAAGAAGCCTTAGCCTTTGTGGATCAGGTCACCTCTCCAATTTCCTCCTGTTGGATCAGGTCCAACCCAGTCTCTTCAATCTCAATAGCCTCAATAGGATCTCCATCTTTTGCTTTTCCTTTTGCTGCCCTCTTCTTCTTGCTCTCCTTCAGAGCCTTTTCTAATTTCTCTTCTTCTTCTCTCACAGTGCTACGAGTAGCTCTTACTTTTGGAGCAGAAACATCAGCAACTTCAAAAATTTTCGTTTCTTTGAAGGAACTAGGTGAGTTGCCTTCTTGGATTTCTGACTCCTTCTTCTTTTGGGGTTATAAGACTCTCCTGGTTTCTTCAACCTTTCAGCCAATGTTTCTTTTCTCGATTAACCAGGTTCATCTGTTCCTTTCTTTAGACTTGCAAGACCTACTGCAGCTTCCTCAACTATGCTTCCCCCTAAATCAGTGACGTTTTCTCCCATAATTTCAGGAATGGGACCACAGATAACCAGGGTGGTACCATCCTCCCTAGATCCCCTCACATCTTCTTCTCCCTCTCTCTCAAGAATTCTTTCTTTTCTCCCACCCTTCTTCCTTCCAGGTATTTCAACGACAATAACAGAGCCCACCAACACGAATCTTATATCAGCAGAAGTAAATTCAGAATTGATTTCAAGATTACCTTTTTCAGAACTAGTTGAACCATGTGCTTCTTCCTCATTAGTTGATTTGAAGGAATCACTGGATGAATCTGACTTAGTACCTTTGTCTGCTTTAATAAGGTCCTCCAAGAATTTTTGCCTAGCCCCAGAAGCAACAGATTTCCGGGCAAGAACTTTAACACGACGATTCTTGGGGGCAGGAGTAGGATTTGAAGTGGGTTCAAGAATGGGTGTATTTTCAGGGGATGATGGAATTTCTAGTGATTTAGAGCTGTAAACGAATGGAGAATTAATGACAGATTCAGAATTTCCTTCATCGTAATCACGATTAGGTGAGGAATTTGACGAAGAAGCTGGTGGAGGTAAAGACATTTTTATGCTTTTTTAGGAGAAAAGGACGAGTTACAAGTTTTGGGTTGTGTAGTATGAGTTAAACTTGGTTTGAGGGTAGGTTTATGAAGAGAGGAGTAATGATTTACTTTTATAAGATATGGCCATTAATTTTACAACGGATAAAAAATTTATTCAAGTGGAATTCTAATAGTTGTAGGAGAGTCATTGATTTGACGATTGAGAGTTCCCTATTTCTAGGCTAATTGAGTGTTGATGTGACTCCTTGGAACGGGTTCATTTATGGATTAGTAAAAATACTTAGGAATGAACCAAATATAGATAGAATCCTGCTCATGTGTGATTGTAATTTAATTACTATATGGAGAAGAGTACGTATCTTGTCAGTCAGATGAATCAGCATAGATGAACCAGGTTCATCCTGTTATAAATCTTTAAATTGTCTCAATTTACAAAGATAGATAAACATTATTAGTATCCAAGAAATCATATTAATACATGGAACAAGAGTATGTCAATAAAGACATGATGCCGAGCAATTATTAATCTGATTAAGTACCTAATTAAAATTTTCTAGCCAAAAAAAAATTCATTTAAATAAAAAAAATTTCAATAAGGTGATCTTAATCATCCCTAAATTCCATCTTGTTACTCTTAAAATGCTCCCTACTAAGTGTTTTAGTGAATATATCAGCAATTCGATGATCAGTAGAAAAAAATTCGATTGAGATCATTCCTTTTTCATAGTTATCCCATAGGAAATGGTGTCTAACATCTATTTACTTAGTCCTTTTGTGATGAACCGGGTTATTCGTTATACTAATAGCACTAGTGTTATCACAAAAAATAGGAATGCATCCGACATCAATACCAAAATCCATGAGTTGTTGTTTGATCCATAAGAACTGGGCACAACATGAGGCTGCAACCATATATTCAGCCTCATCAGTAGACAAGACTACTTAATTTTGTTTCTTGGTTGCCCAAGACACAAGGCATGAACCCAAAAAGTGAGCCATACTTGAATTACTTTTCCTGTCAACCAGGAATCCTGCATAATCAACATCAGCATATCCTACAAGGTCGAAATTACTACCTTTAGGATACCAAAGGCATAAATCAGTGGTGCCTTTCAAATATCTCAAAATTCTCTTTACTACAGTGAGGTGGGACTCCTTTGGATTTGCCTGAAACCTATCACACAATCCCACGCTGAACACAATATCAGGTCTGCTGGCAGTGAGATACAATAGACCTAATCATCCCTCTATATAGCTTCTGATCAACAGATGAACCAGGTTCATCCACATCCAATTTTGTAGTTGTTGCTATGGGAGTGTCTATTTCTTTTGAGTCTACCATTTTAAATTTCTTGAGCAATTCTTTCACATACTTTTGTTGGTGGATCATTGTTCCATTTGGGTTTTTCTTAATTTTCAAGCCTAAGAAAAAGTTTAGCTCACCCATCATACTCATTTCAAACTCACTTCCCATTAGCATAGCAAATTCCTTGCTCAATTTTTCAGAAGTCGCTCCAAATATGATATCATCCACATATATTTGCACAACCAGGAGATCCTTACCCTTTTCCCTTAAGAACAAGGTATTGTCAATTTTGCCTCGTTTGTACCCATGTTCTAGCAGGAATTTTGATAATCGTTCGTACCATGCTCTTGGTGCCTGTTTGAGACCATATAGAGCCTTGTCGAGTTTGTATACATGGTGAGGTGACCCCTTGCTTTCAAAACCTGGAGGCTTCTTGACAAATACATCTTCCTTCAGATAGCCATTTAGAAAGGCACTCTTAACATCCATCTGATGAAGAGTGAATTCCATGTGTGCAGCAAATGCTATAAGAAGTCTGATTGCCTCCAGTCTTTCCACAGGGGCAAAGGTCTCATCATAGTCAATTCCTTCTTCTTGACTATATCCTTGAACAACTAATCTTGCCTTATTCCTTGTAACAGTTCCATCCTCATCGAGCTTGTTCCTGAACACCCACTTGGTGCCAATTATAGATCTATCCAGTGGCCTGGGTACCAAGTGCCATACTTGACTTCTTTAAAACTGATTCAGCTCTTCTTGTAGGGCATTTACCGAATCAGCATCTTGTAGGGCTTTCCCAATGTTCTTTGGTTCGGTCATGGATATAAAGGTATCAAACGCACACAGATTTTTCAAGGATGATCTTGTTTTGATTCCAGATGCCAAATCTGTTATGATGTTCTCAAAAGGGTGAGAACTCTGATATCTGTGTGGCTTAAGTACAAGTTTTTCATTCCTAGATGATTCCATAATGTCTTGTTGCTGTAGAGCAGGATCAGGGCCATGTTGCATATGTTGAGTTCCCCCTGTCATGATGCTTGGGGTAGTTGAACCTGGTCCATCACCTGTTCCACCTTTCATGCTTGCTTCAGTGTGATCACTGCTTCTTACCAGTCCAAGCTCCTCATCTTCAGGTTCCTGTCTCTCAGCAAGAATGTTAGTTTCATCAAAGACAACATGTATACTTTCTTCTACACACATAGTTCTTTTATTATACACTTTATAAGCTTTACTATGTGATGAATATCCCAAGAATACTCCCTCATCACTTCTGGGGTCAAATTTTCCTAGGGAATCTTTGCCATTATTATGTACAAAACACTTGCATCCAAAAGCCCTAAAGTGTGATATGTTGGGATTTCTCCCTTTAAGTAATTCATAGGGAGTTTTCTCTACCAGAGGTCTGGTCATGCATTTATTGATTATGTAACAAGCAGTATTTATTGCTTCAACCCAGAAGCTGTGAGGTAGCTTACCATATATGAGCATGGTTCTTGCAAGGTCTTCAAGAGTTCTGATTTTCCTTTCAATAACCCCATTTTGCTGCGGGGTTCTAGGAGCAGAAAAGTTATGATTAACACCATGTTCACCACAGAACTCAGCAAACTTAGCATTCTCAAATTCAGAACCATGGTCAGATCTTATTGATGCCACTTGATGTCCTAATTGATTTTGAGTTTTTTTGACAAATGAGGTGAACATATCAAATGTTTCATCCTTAGATGCCAGGAATAAGGTCCAAGTGAACCTTGAAAAATCATCAACTAGCACCATCACATATCTCTTACCACCTCTACTTAAAGTTCTCATAGGACCATATAGATCCATATGAACCAGTTCCAACGTCCTGATGGTACTGACCATTTTCTTACTTTTGAAAGAGGACCTTACCTGCTTCCCCCTGGCATATGCCTCACAAACTTTGTCTTCCTTGAACTTAATGTTAGGAAGTTCTACCACTAAGTCCTTAGAGACTAGTTTGTTAAGCTGAGTTAGACTTGCATGACCAAGTCGTTTGTGCCACAGGAGGGGATCACTGTCCAACACACTTAAACAAGTGAGTTCATTTTCAGACAATGTGGACAAATCTATGACATATATTTTATTCATTCTTTTTTCCTGCAAAAAAATCTTGTCAGTAAGCAGGTTAATCACAAAATATTTTTTGGAAGTAAAAGCAACAAAGTTACCTTTGTCACATAGTTGTGATACACTGATCAGACTATATTTCAAGCCATCTATTAGATACACATGTTCAATAGATCGTGTATCATCCTTACCTACCTTACCAACCCCAATGTTTCACTTTATTCCCGTTTCCAAAGGAGACATTACCTCCTTTGAGACTTTCAAGTGAAAGGAAGTGTTCCATGTTCCCAGTCATATGCTTTGAGCAGCCACTATCCAATTACCAAATCTGGCTGCCTCCTCTCACTTGAACCTACAAAAGGAATCAAAGGTTAGTCTTAAGAACCCAAACTAGTTTGGGTCCTTTTCTATGAGAGAATGGATGAATCAAATTTTTCCTGGCCCAATTTGGTAGCCAGTTGTTTTTTACAAACCTCTCATTTTTTCGACTGGCCTGCTCTTTTGCAGTACACTCATATTTGTAGTGCCCAGTCTTACCACAATGGGTGCAGATTTTATTCTCAGGAAGAGTGAGATACTTGTTTTTGGGATCCCACTTGGGCAATTGACTTCCAAAGCCAATCCCTCTCCTGTTGCTACTATGATTCTCTTGAAGCCATATCAGGGCGTCAGAGGATTTATTCCATTTACAGGTTCGATCTAATTCATGTTTGACTTTTCCAAGTTGTTCATTAAGAGTTCTTATTTGTTCGTCCTTGGCATACATCTTATCTTTTAATTTTCCTATGTTTTCTTCTAACATGATATGAGAATGATCAACAACCTTTTTACTTGATCCTAGCTTTAGCTTTAAGTTTTCAGATTTTAGTTCTAGAATCTCAGTTTCAAGAGGATGAACCTGGTTCAGCAAGTCAATGTTTTTCTTTTCAGATTCACTGACTCTGATTTCCAGGTTTATGCATTTTGCTTTTAGCATTGCACATTCTTTAGATAGTTGATCCTTCTCTTTGGTTGTTTCCTCAGAATCATCTATGAAATCAAGTAGCAACTCAGAGAGTTTTTCCTTAGATAGGAACTTTACTTTATTTTTAAGATGAGAGATACTTACCTCTGGTTCTTCATGTGATTCCTTGTCAGATTCTCCAATTGCCATGAGCGCCTGATCTTCAGTTTTCCCATATTCTGATTCTTCACCTGAACTTTCCCCCCAAGCAGCAACCATAGCCTTTATTGTGTTTGTCTTGGGTTGAACTTGTTCCTTCCTCCTGTTCCTTCTCTCATATCTTTCCTTTTTCCACTCTACATTCCACCGAGGATAGTTTTTAATGAAATGGTCAGTCTTACCACATTTATAGCATCCCTCGTTGGTTGGTCGTTTTGGAGCCTTTGCTTTGTTGTAGTTTCCTCCTCTAGAGATGCCTTTCTCCTCATGATAAAGTTTCTAAATTCTTTGGTGATCATGGCCATCTCATCATCTTCCAAATCTGCTCCCTCAGTGATTCTTAGAGCTAAACCCCTCTCTTTCTTTGGACCATCCATCTTCATTGTCTGCCTTCTCAGTTCATAGGCAGTGAGGTTTCCAATTAGCTCATCCAGTCTGAGGGTTGCCATATTTTTAGATTCTTGGATAGCAGTTATTTTGCTTTCCCAAGAAATAGGCGAGACCCTTGTTAGGATCTTCTCAACCTTGTCCTCTTCAAGAATGAGTCTTCCAAGAGACTTCAGTTCATTAGTCAAGGTTGTGAATCTTATGTACATCTCTTGAATAGTCTCTCCTTCTTTCATAGTGAATTTTTCATACTGAGAGTATAGTAGAGTACCTCTTGACCTTTTTACCTGAGGTGTTCCTTCATGGGNTGTACTCGTCTGGACCTAGTCCACATACTAACCACTTTTTGGCCTTTGCATTCTTCTCCCATTTCTTTAGATCCTCAGCAGTGCCATCAACTCTTGTTTTTTGTATATCTATACCTTCAGCAATCTTCATCATGGTAGCTAGAGGACCATCAGTGACAATGTCCCACAGTTCATAGTCTTCTCCAATTAGGTGATCCTTCATCCTATTTTTCCACCATGAGTAGTACTGGCCATTGAAGAGTGGTGGCCTTGCAGTTGATTGACCTTCCCAATTTCCAGGTGGTGCACTCATCTTGATCTTCTCCAAGATGTTAGCCTTTCAGGGATAACCTTCTCTGATACCAACTGATGTTTTAGACTTCAATACCACACAAGAAGGTAGGTTACTTTGTGTGGTACCCAATTTTCG
>ML337303.1:0-30353 GCA_005239505.1 Nicotiana paniculata | reverse complement strand
GAACCTTCTAGACTTTTGAAATCAGATTTCTTAAGGGTATTAGGGTCATTATAATGGCTGGAAATTTCTGGAATAGGGGCAGTTGTCCCAAAGGATAAGGGTGACAGCTGCCCTATGCACTATTTCAGCTCATTAGACAGGGAATATGCTAGATATATCTCATCCCCAAGTCCCTTATAAATACACCCATTTTCCACATTAGAAGGATCTTTTTTGGACATTATATTTGACCCTCTTTTACACTGAGTTAGCTACTAAAAACATTTTGGAAAACACAGAAAATTGAGAGTAGTTTCCTATTCATGAGAAGATTTCAAAAGATATTAGTAGAACAAAAATCTGATTTCTCTTCGAAAGTTCATCAAGAATCTACTTGGATTTTCAACCTTGTTTCTCCTTCAGTTTCTAATTTTTCAAACTCACCTGGGTTGATTTTAGGAGATGTGTTGGTTTGAGGTTGCTGTTTGTTTGCTGCCTGATTACTCTCTCTCTTATAACTGAATTTTCTCTTGGCCTGACCTTTATTTGGTCAGGATTTCTGTTACTTTTCTCTTCAAACAAGGTATGTAACAGCTTAACTTTATTGAAATAATCAAATCTGAATTTTTGTTCTTTTTCTTTGTTGTTTAAATCCTTCTCCTCTTGCTGAATCTCCTTTTCTTTTGTTTTTGGTATGAAAAATCTAAAATGGGATTGGTTAATATGCTGGTAAATGAATCTGAATGAGTGTTGTCTATGAAATACCTGAATCCTTGGAATCATTCTGTTTAGTTGTGATTAAGTCTTATTGATTTCAGAATGCTTTGAGTTTGTGTAGTTAAAATAAGTTAGATGTTGGTTTTGTGTTTGCTTTAGTCTATTATTAAGATAATTTGCACTAGGGTAGATGAATTCGACCTTGTAATGGTCAAATTCATCCCATAGTAGTGCATAAACAATGGCTTAGTTGCTGAAAATCACCCTCTTAAGGGTATAAAATAGGTAATCGAAAAGGGCCTTAGAGTAAGGAATCTGGACTCTTTAAATGTCCAGATTCATTCTCTAAAAATGCCTAAATAATCAAAGTTCCTATATAGTTTAGAATTATGTTACCATCAGCACCAGGGTAGATGAATTTGACTTGTTGATAGTCAAATTCACCCCATGTTAAGTGCTTAAACAGTTGCCTATCACCCTTAAGGGTACGAAGTGAACAATCGACAAAGGCTGTAGAACATTGAATCTGAACCCTTCAAGTGGTTAGATTCATACTCTAAAAATGCCTAAAAAATTAAAGCTATGGCACAATTATGAGTTGAATAAGACCTCTATAGAGATGAATCTGACCCCTCTTTTATGGTCAGATTCGACCTATAAGAGGCCAGAACCTGTTCTGGTAAAAGTGGTTTAAAAACATCATAAAAGATGAGCCCAAACTCCTTCATGATATGATTTGTCCTATAAATGTTTGAAAATCTATTGATTACTACTACCCAAATAGTAGATTTTGGACTTATAATCCGCATTAAAGAATACACGAGTAGTTCTATTTTTTTAGCTTAGTATAAGCATCATCCGATTTAAACTCGACTTCCTATCATAGTCCTGTTTAGTCCAATGGGTGCATAACACACTCATCTAATTGAGGTGTTCTACAGATTACAAATGAAAGCTCGAACGCATGGCTTTGAAAGGATTCATGACAGATAATTTAGTTAGACTTGTCATTTTAAATTTTTCTGTCTTTCAAAAATGCATGTTGACAGTAGCTGTCGAAGTTGTAATTAACTATATTCATTTTCAGAATCATTGTAATTAAAGGCTGCACTGTATATATTTAAATTCTGCTTACTATTCATGTTTGTTTTTTTTTCTCTTAAAAGTAGGCTGTTTTTATTAGTGAATTTATAATCCAATCCCTGTCTCTAAAATACCACGACAACAGTAGGAAGTTGAGTGTATATCTAAGCTGGCATATATAGGATTTTTATAAACACGATGATTTGAAAAATGGCTATCACGATTATAGTTACCATCAATGTAAGGTAGAGTTAATCATGCCTAATTCATTTCGCACCTAGTAAACTCTCTGAAATCAACGTATGCAACATATTCTTTACAAAAGAATTTCAATTCCAGTGACACATGCTCATATTCAGACTGATAAAATAAACTATAGATTAGGCCTAGACTACCAAATTCAAACACCAAGTATTCACTTTTGATAATCTGCATCCTTGAAAATCTGGTGATTTACTTGTACACAATTTGGAAAATCTTTGAATGTATATGAGTGTAATTTTTTTTCAAAAAATGATGACTGAAAATAACACTAAAACACATATTCTGGTTATATTTTGTGCAAACGTTCCTATTATGCTTATCCCTAGTGATGTTAGTTCAAATTATACGTATCCCTTCTGCTTAATTAGACACAATTAGGATTGGCCAAAAGAGTTGAAATAATTTGGGACTAAAATATGGCCATAGCTCGAAACATGTTATCTTTAGGCTATTGGACATTATTTTAGGCAATCCTTTGGTAGAATGAATACCTTTAGTTTGAAATTATACAAAAATCGACCATTACCTCAAAATTACCCTAAACTACACTCGGGAGTGGCCACTTATGCCCCCCGACTCTCAAACTCCAAACAACTAATAAAAATGCACATAGCAACCATGGGTGCATTTCATGTGACGTGTTGCCGTGTGCTTAAAAACAACAAGTGCACGTCATCGTGACTTGCTTAAGATAAATCCATAAACGTCCTAATTGATCTTAAAACTAAAACGCTCTTTCAAAAATAGAAAACGCACGGAATAATCGAATATTGCCTCAAATAGGCACTATAAACTGTCATGACCAATAGTCTTGATTACGTAAGCTACACTCGGGTTCGGCAACTCATGTCCCCGTCTTCAACTTCAAATCTTAATAAAATTACGTGTTGCGGTTACGAGTGCATTTCATGTGGCGTAATTGTAATACGTTCAAAAGCATAACAAGTGCACGTTCTCGTGACTTGTTTTCAATATAAATCCATACTTATCAAAAGCGGCTAATTTTTAAAGAGGTTAAATGCACAATAGGCAAAAGCGCACAATCAGATAATTTAGGCCAAATATTAATAGTAAGCGACCGTGCTAGAACCACGGAACTCGGGAATGCCTAACACCTTCTCCCGGGTTAACAGAATTCCTTACTCGGATTTCTGGTCGCAGACAAATCAAAACAGAGTCAAAATTTCCTCGATTTGGGATTTTAAAAAATAAAACGGTGTCCCGGAGCATCGTCAAAAATCCGGGTGGCGACTCTGAAAATTAAAATAAATCCCAAATCCGAATAATATCACTTTAATTTAGCTCCCTTATTACCCCTTCATTAATCGGGGTAGTGGAAAAAGGACGTGTGACAATCTGCAACCACAAAAAACATTACAACTGGAGAAAGAAATGTGGTCCACCTCCTCAACTTGTCGATAGACCAAAGCGAGGTAAGAACCATAAACCTGACTTGGGACTGGCACAACCGTATTATTACATATTTGCAGGACGGCATACTCCCCAATGATAAAAAAGAGGCTAGGAAGCTGCGAATGCAAGCATCCATATACAACATCATTCACCAAAACCTGTGCAAAAGGACATACGGCGGCCCTCTGACAAAATGCTTAGTCCCAAATCAGACGCGGCGCATCCTTGAAGAAGTAAACGAAGGTCAATCGAGCTTTAGTCAGATGCCTCATACGGGCGGGGTATTACTGGCCTACCATGAAAAAGGAGGCCGCAGATTTCGTAAAAAATGTGAGCAATGCCAGAAGTACGCCCCAATGATCCATCAAGTAGGAGAACACCTACACTCGGTAATTTCCCATTGGTCGTTCATCAAATAGGGAATGGACATCGTGATCCTCCTCTTGGTAGGACGAGGTAACGTCGATTCTTATTGGGTTTTACTGATTATTTCTCTAAGTGAGTGGAAGCAGGAGCATTCTCCCAAATACACGAATAGGAAGTGATCACCTTCATATGGAAAAACATCATATGCCGTTTTGCAGGAAAGAAGGTCACTGAATTTTTTAAAAAATGACACATCAAAAGAATACTCTCAACGCCTTACCACCTCATGGGACATGGGCGAGCAGAATCCTCCAACAAGTCAATACTGAATATCATGAAGAAGAAACTCAAAGACGCCAAGGGACTTTGGCTGGAAATATTACCAGAAGTACTCTAGGCCTACCGAAAAACACCAAAGATGAGCACAGGAGAAATGCCATACTCATTGGTTTATGGGATTGATGAAGTAATACCGGTCGAGGTCGGTTAGCCCAGCCTAAGATACTCACGCGAAAGCAGACCCCAGAATAATGACAGTAGAATAAAGGAACTCGACGAAGTCGAGGAACGAAGAGATATGGCCTACGTGAGAATGGTCGCCCAAAAGCAACAAGCAGAATGCTATTATAATAAAAAGGAAAATATCACACCACTCAAAGTCGGGGACTATATGCTTAAATCCAAAACACAAGCAAGCAAAGACTCGCGGGAAGGAAAACTAGGAACAAACTGGGATGGCCCCTACAAAATCACGGCATCAGCAAACAAATGGGAATTCACACTAGAAATAATGGAAGGAAAGCGACTACCAAACAACTGGAATATTAAACACCTCAAGTACTTCAACTTTTAAAGGATGAGGTCCCCAAAGTCGCACTCTTTTTCCCTCACTCAATTTTTGTCCCAATTGGGTTTTTTCGAGGAGGTTTTTAACGAGGCGATGACGGGGATACTTCAGGATTGAAGTGTGCACAGACGAAGGCACTAGATAGCTAGTTCATTGCTCGATCTCTCACTATTTTTCTAGTTCGACCAATAAAGGGACTAGATAGATAGACCGGGACTGGGACTGAACTGCTAGCCAGCGCCCGAAAAATATGTAAATCTCTACAAGTATATGAACAAAGAAAAAATACATGAAATTTATCTATGCTCTCCCGAAGCACATGTTACATTCGACCTCGTTCGAATTAGCATCTACTCGGCCCCCGTCCTTAACTAAATGAAGGTTACATTCAACCTCGTTCAAATTAACACCTACTTAGTCCTCAGGCTTAACTAAATGAAGGTTACGTTTGACCTCATTCGAATTAACACCTAGTCAACCCTCGGCCTTAACTAAATGAAGGTTACATTCAACTTTGAATTAACACCTACTCGGCCCACGACCTTAACTAAATAAAGGTTACATTCGACCTCGTTCGAATAAACACCTTGTTGGCCCTCAACCTTAACTAAATGAAGGTTATATTCGACCACGTTCGAATGAACTTCTAATCGGACCTCAGCCATAAATAAACATGCGATGTGTTCGACCTCGTTCGAACCAACACCTACTGGCCCTCGGCCATAATCAAACCTAGGGTTTGTTTTAACCTCGTTCACCTACTCGAACAAAGTTATATGAGTAAGGTAACCAAGTAACAAAATCAAAAAAACGTACAAACCCGAAAAAGAAAAAGGATCATGTACGAATAACAGAACTAACATTTCATATTTAGAATATTTTTTACAAAGGCTCGAGTACACGCCTACAAAAAATACACACAAGTCTGCGACTTAACAAAAAAGAAGGAAAAACAACTAATCTTTACCTGGCCCAGCAGCACCACCATCTTGATCTCCCAGGCCATCCCCACCTACCTCTTCGCCATCACCATCGCCAGCGGGATACTCATCCTCATAACAGGATTCATGTTCAATCCAATCCACGCATGCATCCTCCTCGTCATCACCATTCTCCGGTGTAGCGGGATCATAGCCACAAGCAAACCAAGCTTTACGTGCCTTAGCACGAGCATCCTCGAAGTTGGCTTCTGAAACAGCTCTCGCCCCTATCAGATCCCTAAATATATACAAATAGGACTCGACGTGAATCCATTCCTCTTACAAAATCCCATGGAACATCAGGAAAACTAGAAGTACAGGAGGAGAACGACTAAGCCAATAATTGTGCCTTCTCGGCCTCGAGAGCAGCAACTCGATCACTAAGGCCTGAAGCCTCTTTTTCCAGCTCCCATATCCGCTCGTCAAGGCGCTCCTCTCTGATCCTGGCCATCTCTAGAGCACTCTCCCGCTCAAAACAGAGAATATGGATCACGATCTCCAAAGCCTCTACTTTCCTCGCAATCGGCAACTGGGCCAACTCTGTCTTCTCTAAACCCGATGCCTTCTCAGCGACCTTGCAACTCCGAGCATTTGCTTTGAGTTAACACTCCTCGAGCTCGGCGCGCAATAAGACCACTTGGGCTTGAAGGTCGGCACATTGGGCCTCGACCCCCTACTCACCTCAAGCTCCTCCTCTTTTTCCCTTAGCGCCCCCTCAAGAACGCTGCATTTTCCAATGGTTTTTACGAACTCTGTTACACCTCACAGTATTATCCCCGTAGTATTATACAGGATTTGTCGTAAGATAATTGACATCAGTCCAAGCATAGGATTATTTTGAAGTGATAAGTATTTATGCTATTTATAGCAGAAGATAAGTAAGTACCGTGGTTAACATATCAAAGAAAAATGACTTTCGATAAAGATTTCCAATTTGGGATAAAATATGGTCAAGCTATAATGTCCCGTATTTATGGACTAGTGTCATACAAGGCACCACATGACCATGATAGTAAAATGTATAAAGTGTGTTATAGGTGAGTAGTATTTTAAGTAATTTCAGATAATTCTTAATTATGTGGATAATTGGTTAATTATTAATTTAGTGGGAGATTAACAAGCTAATTATGAAATTGTGGATATGAATGAGCCTAATGGACTTCCTAACATGGCAGCATGAGGAGTTCTTGATCAAGACAAATGATGACTCTTTGGCTAGGTGGCTAGGTGGCATGTTTGGATAATGTTGGATAATTAATCCATATAAAGTGGGGCCCACAAATCATAAGAAACCTCCTAATTTGTTAGAGGGAGATGGATATCTTTACAAAGAAATGGATGAAGCTTCAACAAGAATTCTTATGAACCCCTACAATGTGCAATATGACTTAAAATTCTAAGGAATCCTGGTATAATCTTTCTTAAGAATATCATACGAATCTTCCCCTTCTTCGATCTCGTTGTTACATGTTTTATCGCGATTGACGAGTGTTAGAGGGATTGTCAAGAGAATCGGCTCAGGTATGTTAAGGCTATCCCTTCTTTCATTTTGGCATGATCTATATGATACACACGAAATGAACAAACACGCAACTTTTACAAATGATTCTATTATTAAAAGTACTAGGGGCTCCTATGTTATTAATTCCCCATATGTCTTATAATTCTATCGTCTGTTCATGGGTATCAGAAAATACGTAAATTGATAAAGTTTATTTTATGATATTAATCAAAGGCGTAGTGATCTTATGACATACCAAGAAACCTTCTCATTGCATTAGTTATACATGCACATTGACCCATGACCAGATGGCGTTATATACGCGTATATATATGTATATATATGTATATTGGGTATGAGGAAAGGTTAAGGTTTTATATACGCACCACCACTTGATCAGCTGGTATACGTTGTGATTTGCCCACAGTGGCCGAGATGATATGATGAGATGCCCTCAGAGTCTTGATGATGTTATGTACGCATATATCTATACATGGTATGGCATTTATACGCATATGCATGACATTATAAATATGAAATGATTCACATAGCTAGTCAGACTTACATGTTGAGTCTTTTACTCTATGTTTCTCTCATGTCTTTTATTTACTGATTTTCATTCCTTACATACTCGGTACTTTATTTGTACTAATGTCCCTTTTTCTTGGGGACACTGTGTTTCATGCCCGCAAGTCCCTATAGACAGGTTGAGATTCCTCCAAGTAGGCTATCAACTCAGCGGAAGGTCTTGGTGCGCTCCATTTTCTCTGGAGTTGCCTATTTGGACATGTATTGATTGGTATGAAGGGGCCCTGTCCCGACCTTTATGATATTTATCTACTCTTAGAGGCTTGTAGACAGATGTCATGTATATGGATACTTGTATGGCCTTGTCGGCCTATATTTTGAGTATATAAAGGATCATGTCAGCCTTATAGGCCAGTAAGTCATATGTTAGTCGGTATATCATGTTGGGTCATCCTATGTCGATTATTCCCTCATGCTTCATTCTAGTTATCTTATGACAGCCTTTCTAGTTCATTTACCTATGATAATATGATACGAAAGATACATTACGTTGGTACTCGATTGAGTAAGGCACCGGGTGCCCGTCGCGGCCCATTGGTTTGGGTCGTGACAAACTCATCATCTTTCTCCTTCAAATCATCTCAGAGAGGCCGGAAGCTGTCGTTCTCGCCGAACCATCTGTTGATCTCATGATGCTTGACACATTATTCACGACATTTCTACTCCATCTTCTGAAAAATAACATTACGCCTCTCCTCTCGTTGGGTGCTCTTAATCTCCAAAATCACAGTCTTAAGAAAAACAGAGAACGAAGAGTAAGAATGAAACTTTGAACTCGCCATACAAAAACGAAGAGGGATCGAAAAACTTACCGTAAGAGAGAGTCCGGCTATGCTCCTAGATAGAGTGGCATCATTTAACTTCTCGAGGGTTTTACCATCCACATCAGAGCAAAGGGGACCGAGAGAAGAGACCACGTCCTCCGTTTCCACCACCAAGTCCCGATCCATGGGGATCACAATAGTCCGTGTGGTCCCCTCCAACCTTACCTCGAGTCGGGTAAGTCCTTCTCACATCATCCTCACCTTCTTAGCATCCATGTCAGAGCCAGTCTCGTAACCTTTCTTGACTACGCATTTTCCTTTTAAGTCAGCCTCGAAGAAAGATCCTCGGCCGGCCGCGAGGCCGATGGCTCGTCCTGCCGCAAGTCTCTAGGAACTCTCGTCGATGGCCCTTCAAATCCCATCACGGTCTCAGGAAAAGATGTACCCTCTTCAGCTTCAGATAATGGCAGAATCACGGGAAGCAACTCGGCGTCACCCCCAAGCTCTATGGTCACCATCTCTCGGACGATGAAATCCTCCATCACCGATCTCCTCTTGCGGGGGAGCAAGTTACCTCCACTCGATGATTATTCCTCTTAATCATCCTCGTCTATTAGATGATGCAAAGGGGAAGTCAGAAGTTCTACTGTAGGTGTAGTCGACGACCGGGCGGACCTAGCCGCGACAAAAGAAGAAACAAAAGTGGACAGTTGAATGGGCCTGGTCGCGGTCATAATGGGAACAGACCCTGAAGAAGCAACCTTCCTCTTACGAAATGTAGGAGGAGGGGCCCTCGGTCGATTCAAAGGTTCTCGAGATGAAAAAGAAAAAATAAAATATTCACTTCCTATACAAAACTACGACCGGGAAGCGACCGTGAGATCAAAGCAATATAGAGGAAAAGATGTATAGGTGAACTCCCATAGTGTGAGGCAGGATCCGACTGGCCCAGTCATGAATGTCCCCGACCAAAGGAGGGGGCGTAGTCTCGGCTTCATGAAGAAGGGATGGAATGTCAGACCACGACTAAAACAGACAAAGCAAACGCTCGACTAAAAAAGAGATACTTATAGGCGTAATTCCAAGTCTCAGGGAATCCGCTCGCGTTGGCCACCACGTCCTCAATTTTGATGAAAAAGTAGTTGAGCCAGAACTGACGATTTGCCTTATCGTCCATCTTTACCACCAAGTACTTACTTCCTCGATGGTGAAGATGCAACATCGTCCCCCTATAGAAATTAGGGGCGAAGAGATGCATCAGGCGGCGAAGTGTGACCTTGACCCTTGTCAATTCCGTGAATTTCGTTAGCATGCGGATAAGCTTGTAGATGTATGGGGAAAGTTGGGTCGGACAAACGCCGTAAAAGCGATAAAATTCCTCCGTCGATGGGAGAAGAGGAAATGAATATCCAACAAAGAAAGGATACGAGTAGAATGCGCAATACCCAGGGCGATGTATTTGCACCACGTCGCGCTCCGCTGGGATCAGATCGATATGGGAGTAATCTTGAACCTCGCCCTAAACTCAACAAGATCGATCTCTTTCATTGTTGATTTCGGAACCTCAGGTTCATCCTCGGGCATCTTCGAAAAGTCGAGCCTAACTTTTTCACTACAAGGGATTATTTCCTCCATCGTAGGGAAATTCTCTTCTTCAATGGAAACAGAAACGATATCATCATGAAGAGGCATACACACTGCCAACGGGATAAGGTCAGATGCCGCGCCAAAATCAGAGGATACGATAACCATATTTTCGAGAGAAGATGTTTTGAGTACGAAAGGGTTAGAAGCAACTGGAATCACCAAATCAGGGGAGTGGAGGCACAACAAATAAGCAAAGAGAAAACAAGGATTCAATATGAAGAATAGAGAAGGAGACACATGGACTCGATGTTAAGAGTATGCAAAACACAAACGAATGGTCACGTATCCTTGTTTATAAGAGTTCAAGCACCAGGACCGAGAAATCAGGCCATCATTACCCAACACAAGTATCAAAACAGTAGATACATGGGAAACGATGCAAAGCATCGGGAAAACGCTCCATAATGATGGTTGATGCCATGACGTCATTCTGAAATGATGCGACCCTAAAGGTTACGGCTCACGAAAGGTCATATCATCACCTCATCTAAAACGCCACTACTCGACTTGCTCGCCCAATTTTTCCAACCACGTTAAATAGAGTCCGCTCATAATGGCCGACTTTAATAAGCGGCGGGACTAACTATATAGGACAAAATCTGCCCTAAGAATATTTAGTGTAATATGGCATAAAGGAAAGAGTCGGTCGAGATCGACCAGAAAACAACAAAGTCATTGGTTGAGGTGTCAGACACGAGCCGTAGTTGAGGTGTCGACAAGAGCCCTAATCGAGATGTCAACAAAGGGTCTAGGTTGAGGTTGAATATCGATGATAGGAGTTGTAACAGCTAGTTTGTCAGGATAAGATATTAAAAGGGAATATTCTAATGGATATTCTCTTTACTTGTACTACTAGGGTTTCTTAAGAAAATGTCCCATATATATAGGAAGAGGAGACAATGATAAGGTCATGTAATATTCGTTTGATAATAAAACTTTTCAGAAGAAGATTCTCTCCCTCTGGTAAAAATACAAAGATTGCCTTTTGATAAAGCTTCTTGCTCGTATTATTCCACACTTTTCCACCAGATCCGAGGATTGTTCTAACAAATCTTGGATCTTTTTGTCACCCATCATTGTCAGTAGAAATATTCATCCAATCCATCTATTGGGTGAATCATTCTCTTCATTTACTCAAATGCCATCTATTGCTATTTATTGTTAGTTACATCTTCATTATTGCTCATACTTTAAGAATATTTTGCACTTATTGTCATCGATCATTCATGGTATTTTTCCCCATCTTCTGCATGTTTTTAAGATTTACATCTAGATTTATTAACCCTAACTAGATTTAACCCATCATTACATAAATTTTTAATAGTTTAACCGAAAGTTATACTTTTTGGTCAAACAAGTAGTTCCATTATTAATTGAGATATGCATAAGCAGGTTCAGGCATTACACTTTAAAAAAAGCTATTATCTCAAAGATAAACCAGACTCGAGGAATTTACATGATCAGTGACATTAGAATTTAGAAAAGTGACATTAATCCATTAGGATTACGTCACGACCCAAATTCTCCCTTCGTGAATTATCGTGACGGCACCTAGTCTCTACGACTAGGTAAGCCTAACACTTTGTGGAAATGAAACAAAAGCATGAACAACAATATATAAATAGCAGCGCTCGTGCTTAATGTTATTAATTTATTGACAGTTAGTGACATTAAACAATAATTGACTAATAACACCTCTTTCGATTAGTGTAGTTAACCAATTAAAGTAATGGCTTCAAACATGAATTATCTTAGTTGTGTGTACCAAGTGAGAAAAAGCCTCTTTCGATTAGCCTTTTCTAAATCAATAAACTTGTTTAAATCTTCCTCTTCTCGCGAATAAGAAACAAAGTGACAAGATAAAGATTTTATTTCAGTAAGTGATATAATTATATCAAATAATAGAAATAATCAATATCAAATACCTTGATGTATAACTATGATAAAGAGAAATCTCAACATAAGAGGATAATAAAATTAAGATAATTATTATAACACTTTTATAGCTTCATCTAGTATCCCAATCAAAGAATATTACTCCATTATGGAGAAAAGATAAAATAGAAAAATACTATTCCTACAATAAGAGAAATAACTTTTTAAAACTAAAACAAAGCTAATTAAAGTTGTGTTCTATGCACAAGAATGATTTTCCCCCCTCTTCCACTGAAAAATCATGCCTATTTATAGGAATTATGCCCGTAACATTCTCATGGATGTCATCCTTGGATTGGGGATGACATCCCTAGCTCTTGAATCAAATTCTTCCCGGTGTCTCTTTCCACAGATGACATCCTTGGATTGGGGATGCCATCCTTGGCCTTTTTGCTATCTCTGCTTGAACACCCTTCTTTCTTCTCCTTTTCTTTTCTTTTCTTTTCCTGCAACTTATATTAATAATTTGTACAAATATTGAACAAAAAGTCATATCTATATATTAAGTATTTATTTATTTAATATAATATATACCTAAAAAATATATATAATATATACTTATCAATGCCAATATGGCCTAGATATGCTCTACATGAGATTCTATTATGAAGTCATTGCCATATGAAGAATTTGATCTTATTAGGACAGTGTAGTTTCCTGATTTGGTTAAAGTCTTTATCCGCTTTTTGGTAACTATCGATTAGATCATAGGATGATCGAGTTGTGAATTAGCCACTATTGGTCAAGTCTCATATGAGATTATCTTTTTCACTTTGTAGAAGAGGTAGTTCAATAGCAAGAATTCTGTTAAAAATGTTATCAGGGAGATTAAATGAAAGGGTTGATAGGTTTCACTTATCATTGAGGGATATGTCGTGAAGGGTCGTTTTAAGGTCGCAAGGGGAGAGGGGTCCTTATATGCATTGTCTAAGAGGGGGAGTTTTAGGGATACATTTGGATTCCCAAATATTTAATTTGATTGATTGGTGAGGTTGCCATATATACTTTTATTGCAAATACTCTATCCTTTCAAAATTCCCCGCCAAATGAAGGAGCAGTTTGCCTTGGAGGATTTTGAGAATACTTTGTGGCTATAAGTTTTGCCCAGGGAGATGATGTATTATTAATCAATCTCCATGTTAATTTAGTGAGGGAGGCTAGATTATTTGAATGAGCTTTGTGCAGTCCTAGGACCCTCTTGTCTTTTGGTTTGGTAATTGTGTTCCAGCTAATGAGGTATAGTTTCTTTTTGTCATTAGTTGTTCCGCAAATGAAGTCACGCTGGATTTTATCAATTTGGTTAAGAATTCTCTTAGGAAGAAAAGTATATTGCATGTAGTAGCTAGGTATAGAGTTTAGACCGACTAATCCAAGGGTGTTCTTCACTCTATGTTTCAAAAATTGAATTTCCAGTTTGCTAATTTCCTTCTCATTAACTCAATGACAATGACAATGACAATGACAAAATAGTAATCAGAGTAAGTAGGAATTTTTTCTATAATTGGAAATCCTAAGTACTTACCAGAAGTCTCCTGTGACTTTAATCCCCGGATTATTAATAATTGTACTAGTAATATCATTTGGGTAGTTAGGAGAGAAATAGATCTTTGATTTATCTAAATTGACTTGTTGGCCAGAGTGTGTACAAAAGAAATCTAAAGTGTTTTTAATAGTGGTGCATGACTTCATATTCACTTTAGACATTAAATTTAAGTCATCTGCAAAGAAGAGACGAAATAGATGGAGTCTTTTATTGCTAATTGTAATTGGATCGCATTTGAGGGTACTTAGTACGAGATCAGACGAGTTCCATGCATATGATGAAAATTTACGGGGACATAGGATCACCTTGTCTTATTCCCCTACTATGGCTAAAGTAAGGAGTAACGGTTCCATTAACGAGCAATGCGATAGTACTCGATGTAATATAGTGCATGATAAGCTCGGACATAAGAGGGGGGAATTTAAATAAATTTAGCATACAATAAATGAAAGACCATTCAAGCCGATTGAAGGAATTTTCTAGATCAATTTTTAATAACATGAAAGATTTTTCCCCTTTTAATTTTTTGAAATAAAGAAGCGATTCTTGGATTGTTAAAGCATTGTCACTAGGTCTTCTTCCTTTGATAAAGCTCGATTAGACTGGGCTGATAAGGGAAGGAACGAAAGGCTTAATTCTATTAGCAATGATTTTTGTAATAATTTTATACGAAGTATTACATAAACTAATAGACCTAAAATTTTTAAGACTAATGGTATTGGGTATTTTGGAGATTAGGCAAATGTAAGTGTTATTAGTATCAATATGCATGCATTGATTGTTGAAACTATCTTGGCAGAATTTTATAATAGAAGGAGCAATGATATTCCAATATCTTTGATAGAGAAAAGGGTGGAAACCGTCCGGACCAGAAGCCTTGAAGGGTTTGAAGGAGAACAAGGGTTGAGTAATTTCATTGACCATGAGTGGTTTGTCAAGGGAAGAGAGTTCTATGGTAGAGAAACTATGAGAATCAATTTTAATAGACTTCCAGTTGGAATTTTCGTGAGAGGTCGAGAACATTTTTTGGAAGTATGAAAAAACATGTTGTAAGATAGAGTTGTGATCTTGGATCCGCTGCGTGTTGTCAATGTTGCGGCCAAACGCACACGCATGTATACACGGTCTTCAAATAATAAAGTAACTAAAAGTCGGATGTCGAACCCAAGAGGACTTGTGATTAACTATTAACTAAATTAGACTATCCTAACTATCAAACCTAGAAGTATTTGTTTCTAAACTAATTTAAATAAAGAAAAATAAATAATGAACTCTGAACAAAAGGATAGCAGATTTTTATGTTATCAATGCGATGAAAACGATCTAGAGTTATGGGCTATCTAACAATAATATTGTATTCTTCAATTGAATTAACTAATTAATTTATCCAATTTATTACTTGACAGGGTTAATATTGCTCATAAGAATCTGTCGAGTTCTTACTTGCCTATTCAAGCTAACCTAATGCCTATATGTCTATAGAATTAGAACTAACAAGACTGCATTTATAATTCCTGTAAATCAACCAAGCAAGGCAACTAGGTATATGTGTATCCTAATCGCGAATCTATACCCCGATGCCCAGGTTCAAGAACTTGCTCTACTCAATGCTATATGCAATCTAGAATTCTCACTTTCGAGTTCAACCCTAGATTCGTAGATAGTATTCAATTGGTGATCAAACAATCAACTAATTAAGCACAATATTGAATAAATAAACCAATACGATAAATCAAGAAATCAAAATCAATATTCGAATAACAATAGTCATGAAATAACCACAACCCTAGAACGTGAAGTTTTAGCTACACGTAGACATAGTAGTCAAACAATAAATCACAAAAAGAAACATAAGAAAAAATACTAAGTTTGATGGAGGAAAAGATGAAACAACCCAGCCTCCACGGCCGTTTTGTGCTCTCCCTAGGTCAAAATTCTATCAAAAGTTACAAAAATAACGTTTTTACATGTATTTATACCAAATAGGGTCGGGCTCAGACGAAAACACCTTCTCTCGCATAAAATAAGACTCTGGCTCTGTAAAATTTGCACAGGCACGCTGTATGGGGCGACGCACCACGCGGTATACTTGTGGGGAACTTCAGAGAGCATGCAATTTGAGGGAAGCAACAATTTACATAGCCACGACGCTATGCGGCGCCCCACGCGGCGCGGCTGTGAAAATTTGAAAAAACGTAAAACATGAAAGTTATATCGCTTTAAAATAGCTTTCCAACTATATATTTTGTAGCCCAAATGGATTTCTGAGCAAAAAGTTATGTGCATTTTACTGGACAATGCTCAGTATATCTGCTCGATTCTTCATTTCGTTCTAAAAGTGCATTATCATCCGTTGATCCCCGAACACGATCACAACTTAATCCTTGGGATTTTACTTAAACTTCAAAGTTGCAGAATAACTTGAATTCATTGCATAACATCTACATGGATTGGAATTACTCATACAAGACATAAAACATGCATTTAGTGCAAAACAATAGCAATTAAAGCTCAAACTCAATTAAAGTGCAGTAAATTAGAGTGTAATAAGCGACTAAAATACGTAATTATAGCCTATCATCAACACCCCACACTTAAGACATTTCTCGTCCTCGAGCAATCAAACTACACTTTATATAGATACGACTTTTTTAAATAATTCTCCTAACTCATCACACCAAGAATATTTAAAATAGACTAAGTACAAAAGTGTAACATTCTCGCCTCAAGATTTGACTCACAAGTACCACGCATTATTCACAACTCACTCACTTACTCTAACATTAAGGTCAATGACATTACCGTTCCTTCATGAATCAAGCCTCATACAACCAAGAGAGTAGTTCCACATACAATATATTTAAGAACAATTTGGAACTCAAGATAGAAAGAATTCACTCACTCGCAAAAATAACATTCATATGACACAAAAGACTACTATAGGCTTGCCCGTAGTGTACTACTCTACTAATCGAGCTCATTCAGTCTAGGATCAAGTAGGACTTTAATTGGTTGTAATGTAGGCTGCGGGACGGGTAGGATACATTTAGCTACAATTGTGACTACACCTCCCTTAGCACTTTAATACATATACTTTAAATTTAAAAATACCACACTTATATCAAACCATAACTCCACCTTCACATTAATGTATATTAACTCCATACTTCTTTAAGCACAATTACATCAAGAGTCACCACTATAAAGAAAATATTTTTCACAATAATACAACTATTTTTTTCTTTCTTTCTTTTTCAATTCAAGTTGCTCTTACTTTTTCAAAACATTGCACCTTTATCCTTATTTCATTAGTTCCACTCAAAAGCCAAATCAACCTCCACTTTAACTTTTACAAAGTTCATAATAATTCAAGTGCTCATGAGAGGTGAAAATGTTCAAATAGATGGTTAATTCAAACAAATGGGTAAAGCTTGTATGTGGTTTCCAAAGAAACAGGATTACAAGCTCAAAGAGGTTAACTACGATAAATAACAATTAGGCAGGTAAAATATATAACTGGTTCAACATAGAAATGCCTATATCACTTCCAAGACTGAACAAAACTACTATTTCTCTTTGCAACACACGGGGCAAGTTCTAGACATCAAATACAATGCACAGAATAACACACAAACCTCACACACACATGCGCATAACTCATTTGAGATTGGACTCATTAAGACACTCTAGTCAAAGCAGTTAAGCAAAGTTAAGATCATACAATTTAAGGCACTTATACAAGTGTCAAAAACTGAGCCTAAGCGTCACAACTAAAGTACTCACTATTCTCTAGGCATAACAAAGTCAAGAGATATTACTTCAATTCAAAACATAGCACAAGGTTTCCTACTTCTAACAAAATAAAAACTAACTACACCCGGTTCAGACAAGACCCTTGGAAAAGAACCACGACACAAAGAAAAATCAAGGGAAAATTACTATACTACCTACAAATAAAATATTTTTGTCCTTTTTATTTAGACTTAAATCCCTCAAGAAAACTGTCTAGGAAATCTATTATCGGGAAAAGTCTAATTTTTCTACTTTTTTCTAATTTTTTTTTATTTTTTATTAAGCTACTAAAACTACTACTACTACTACACTACACCATTAATTCTACTAACTCTGTAAATAAAAATAAGAAGTTAGCTAACAATAAAAAGATAAGAAACTAATAATATACTAATATAATACTATACAAAGCACAAAGAATCTTCCACCCTACACTTAAAAGAGTGCAATGTCCCCAGTGCACAAATATCACAAAAATAACAAGGGTGAACAAAAAACTCCCTGAAAGGTCAAAGGCCGAAGCAATCGCGGTTCACGGGTACTCAGACTTCCCCCAGGCATGGTCCTTTGTGTGGGCACTTCACACTTAGTTCTCACCATCTAGCTCGCTTTTTTACACTTCCAATATCTTTTATTTCTATGCTTATAATCCTACAAAATAAAAACAAACACTATAAAGATAATATAATAAAAATAAAAATAAAAATAAAAAAAGCAGTAAAGCTGGGTTGCCTCCCAACAAGCGCCTGATTTGACGTCGTGACACGACTTGAACCACTTTTTGCCTCCACCTCAAACTTATGAATTGAGCCCCTAATTTGGCTTCAAGCTTTCTGTTATGCTCCCAGGGTGGTGAGACAAATTTAATTGGGCCAAGCAACCAATATCGCATTTTACACTTCTTGGCCTTTGGGATGAGGTATGTAATTCTGTCTCTCTGGCACGACAAATTCCAGAATGTAAGCACCTTGTTCCTCGTCCGTTGGCTCATCCAAAGGCTCGAATGACACAATTTTCATATCATCATCCAAACACAATGTCAAAAAATGCATGGAATGAGGACCAGTACGCGCTAACTCTAGAATTGTATTACTCTTTACACCCTCATATTTACATGCACTAGAGTCTTCAAATATAATATTATCTTATTCCTCCATGACTCTAGAACACTTTCCTCAACATGGACATTACCAATAAAAGTATGGTTGTATGATTGACTCTCAACTTTTAGCTCCTCAATTTAGCGTATAAGCTCATTTTCTGTTTTACACAACTCAGAACTATTTTGTTGGGCGTTAGACGCAACAACCTTTGCATTCAATTGAGCTTCCAAGTCGTGAATAGTAGTGCCAAAATTTTTAATTTCTTGTTCCAGTTCAGCTGTTCCTTCTATAAAGTGTCTCGTCCCATCAGTAATTTCCTCACGTTGAGCCTCGTATATTTCTAACTTTTCAGCTTGTTCCACTAGCCATGTTTGGCTCAAAATCTCCACTTTTTCAAAATTTTCCTTTTATTGGAACTCGCTCTCTTCATTCAATTTTTCCATATTAGCCTTCATTCTTGTGATTGCTGCTCTCATTCTTTTCATCTCTTTTTTGAGTTTATCTTGTTGCTCTGCTACTTGCCTCAGAATATCCCTAATATATGCATCACATTCCATATTCTGCACTTCATTTCCCTTATCAAACTAACAAACACTGTTAGAAAGATCATAATAAGGGCTCAGAGAAAGATGAAAAGAATTAGGACAACCATCCCAATGGCTGTCTTGACCACCACACATATTACAAATATTCCACTCAAAGGATTGAGATTGTGCGCACAACTCGCTCCCGGGAACATTCTGACAATTTTTCCACCAATGGGATCCTCCAGAATATGGACAAGGATCATCAAAATAAGAATAACCATCATTCGAATAATTTTCATTCCAATATGCCATGTTAAAATGAATAAAAAATATTAACTAAACTAAAAAAAAAAAAATGAACAGATAGAAAAAATAAATGTCTAATCTAGAAAAATAGCTAATTTCCAAGTCCCCGGCAACGACGTCAAAAACTTGTTGTGGCCAAACGCACACGTAAGTATACGCGGTTGTCAAGTAATAAAGTGACTAAAAGTCGGATGTCGAACCCACGAGGACTTGTGATTAACTATTAACTAAATTAGACTATCGTAACTATCTAAACAAAAATTAAACCTAGAAGTATTTGTTTCTAATCTAATTAAAATAAAGAAAAACAAATAGTGAACTGTAACGACCCGGAAGGTCGTTTTTAGAGTTAGCTCCCCAATCCCCTAATAACTGCTCTCCTCATGTCTATTTTTGCTTTTGGTGTAATGCGTTTTGAGCTCTAGTGTGTCGTTCAATGATCTGAAGTCGTGAGCAGCTCCATTTCAGGTATTATGACTTGTAGGTGTGGTCGAAATTTAATTTCGGGAAGTTTAGAGTTGATTTGGAAAGAAAATTCTCATTTTAGAAGCCTTAAGCTGGAGAAATGGACTAAGATTGGAATTTTGAGCAAACGACCTCAAAATCAGGATTTGAAGGTTCCTGCAGGTTCGTATGATGATTTCGGACTTGGGCGTATGTCCGGATCGGGTTTTGGATAACCCGGGAGCGTTTCGGCGTATATTATGGAAGATAGCATTTTAGAAGAATTTCATAAATTTGGGCTGTAAGGCATTTTTAGAGCTATTGATGTCCGTTTGGGATTCCGAGCCTGGGAATAGCTTTGTATGGTGATTCCGGAGTTGGGAGCGCGATCGGAAGTGAATTCGGATGCCCTTAGGTCATTTTGAAGTCATTTGGATAAATATAGAAATTTGAAGATTTTTGAGAAATCCGACCGTAAGTGGAAATTTTGATATCGGGGTCGGAATGCAATTCCGTAAGTTGGAGCAGGTCCGTAATGTCAAATATGACTTGCGTGAAAAACTTGAGGTCAATCGGACGTGATTTGATAGGTTTCGGCATCGAATGTGGAGTTTTAATATTTCAAAGTTCATAAAGTTTGAGTATGAGTGCAATTCGTGATTTCGGTGTTGTTTGATGTGATTTATGGCCTCGAGCTAGTCCGTGGGATGTTATGGGACTGAGTCATGTGATTTGGACGGGGTCCCGGGGTCCTCGGGTGTGTTTCGGAGCAATTTCGGACCATTTTTCTCTGCTTTGCTACTGCTATCTTCTGGTGTATCTGGTGTGCTATGCAATCGCGGTCCCTTGTGTGCGATCGCATAGAAGGAAATTTGAGGGCTGCCGGATTGGCTTGTGCGTTCGCGGAGAAGGGAGTGCGATCGCGGTGGCTTGGGGTGTGATCTCTACGCAAACGCGGGGTAAGGTGTGCGAACGCGTAGAGGAAAGGGGAGTTGGGGAACCTTTGGCCNATTTGTTTCATGGATGTGGGCGATTTTGAGGAGCTTCAAGAGGGGTTTTCCATCAAGCATCACTAGATAAGTAATTTCTTCATGTTTTAAAGTTAAATACAAGTATATGCATGGAATTAGACATGGAAATTGGTAGGAAATTGGGAAATCTTAAAGAAACCTAGAAAATGGTAATTTGGATTTTCAGCCACGAATTTGAGCATGGAATTTAGAGCAAACTGTATATTTGAACTAGTAAAGCTATGGGTAGAATTTATCTTCGATAAATTTCGGATTCTGGGCACGTGGGCCCGAGGGCATTTTGGTCATTTCACTGAGCGGAGTTGGGAATTATATAATTTGGAATTGTTGCAAATATAAGAGTATATTTTCATTAGTTTGTCGTTGTTTGGATAGTTTCGGAGCGTTGTGCAACAATTTGAGTCATCAGAAGGGCTTGGAGGTTGGTTATGAAATTTCGGAGCGAGGTAAGTCTCCTTTCTAACTTTGTGAGGGGAAATTGTCCCCCCCCCCAGGTGAACTAATTAAGCATGTGTTACTATCTGCGGGGGCTACGTACGCACGAGGTGACAAGAGTCCGTGTGTAGCTACTATTATGCCATGTCCAGGTAGCCTAGGACCCACTAGCATGCCTTACCTGTTGTACCTGTGACCTTGTCTGTAACATTTGACTGCTAACATAATTGAAATTTTAATTGAATGACTAAGGAAGATTAGAGTTTATTTTCTTAATCATCTAAAAAGAGAATTGATTTCCTTCACGGGCAATTGTATTTCCAGATATGGTTATATTATTAAACCGTATAAAAACTTGGAAAATGAATTTCGAGAAAGGATTTAAATACTATTTTGTGGTTTTTAAAAGAGAAAACTGTCATCTACTTGAGTATTTGTTTTCCCGATGTATTCGGGGTGGATTGTTAATTGTGCATGTCTGCATGTGACCGCTTCGCAATTTACATTCCACGAGCGGAGTGTTATTTCCCCCACTCTCATGGGAGCGGGTCGTACGCCACGGTGGATTGAAAGATGCACTTATGGTACGGACCGTTCGATCCTCGGCAGTGCACATATATGATTATTTTATTGAAAGATGCACTTATGGTCCGCGTTGTTCGATCCTCGGCAGTGCATATACATGCTTACTTTATTTGAAAGGTTCACTTATGGTACGGGCCGTTCGATCCTCGGCAGTGCACATAGATGATTATTATGATGGCTCAAGGCGGTTGTCCTTATCCCGTATGTGCATGCCAAATTGTTAAATGTTTTTCATGGATTTTTGGAGTGATAAGATATTTGCAGAAAAATAAAAAAGTAATTGTTAATTTAGACATTTGGGGGAAAATGAGGAAGCAGTAACTGTTTATTTACTCCCAGTATTTACTTGGATTTTAGTGCCTTATATATTTTCTGCTTTACTACCTTTACATGCCTACCGTGTTCATCATATGTTGTTAAATTAAGTTGTTGGACCTTAGTAAGTGTCTAATTTGACCTCTCGTCACTACCTCTCTGAGGTTAGGCGGGCGACTTACTGAGTACACGTTATTTTTGTACTCATACTACACTTATTGTGCATTTTATTGCACAGGTACTTTCATAGTGACATGGCTGGTTTGGAGACTTAGGCGAGCTGCACCATCCGGAGGCGATCCGCAACTGACAGAGTCTCCCTCATACTGTATTTATTTTTATTTTAAATTCCTTGTCCAATTTGTATTTAGTTAATATGTAATTAAGTGAAAGGAAATGATTTTTCATAAATGTTAAAACAGGAATTTATTTTGACTATTTAATGATTGGCTTGCCCAACGGTGGTGTCCGGCGCCATCATGACCTTTGTAGATTTTGGGTCGTGACATTTGGGACTTGTCGGAACGTTGAGTGGTGAAATTCGGAGAGTTTTTGGACACATAGTCCTTATATGTGAGTTTAAGCTTTAGAAATCGGGCCGTAGTTAGAACTATGTGAAGAGGGATCCGAAATGAAGTTTCATCGACTCCGTTAGCTCCATTGGGTGATTTCGGGGTTAGGAGCGTTTTCGGAATGTGTTTTCGAGGTTTGTAGTAGATTTAGGCTTGAATTGGCAAAAGTTAGAATTTCGGCGATTTCGACCAATAGACAAAATTTTGATATCGGACTCGTAATGGAATTCCGAGAGTGGTTGTAGGTCCGTAGTGTCATTTATGACTTGTGCGTAAAATTTGAGGTCATTCGGACTAGTTTTGGCATGTTTCAGCATTAGTTGTGAAATTTGGAAATTTCATAAGTTCTTAGGTTTGAATCCATGCATAATTGGTAATTTTGATGTTATGGGATGTGTTTTGAAGGCTCGACTAAGTTTGAATGAAATATTCGGACTGGTTGGTAAGTTTGGTTGAGGTCCCGAGGGCCTCGGGTGTGTTTCGGATGCTCAAACGGGCATTTTAGCCTTAAGTGTTATTGCTGGTTTTTCTGGTTTTTACAGCAGCAATCATTTGTTCATTGTGATTGCGTGAGTTCATCCGCGATCGTGTAGAGTAAGTTGAGACAGGCAGGATTTGTTATATGTGATTGCTCATGTTGTTTTGCGATCGCAGTGTTTAGGCAAACTAGTCTTCACGTTCTCATAGTCCATGTCGCGATCGCATAGAATACCTTAGGCAGCAGAGATTTGAGTATTGTTCTACGCGGTCGCGTGAAGACAACCGCGATCGCGTTGCTTTGAGTAGATAAGGTCCGCGATCGCAAGCAGTACTCTGCGTTCTCATAGAGGAATTTTAGGTGCGTGTTGGAATACCCTTCGCGATCGCGACTGGAAGTATGCGATCACATAGAGCAAAGAACTGGGCAGAATCTTAAAAACCCAAATCGAGGGTTTAAGCCATATTTCACATTTTTGAACTTGAGAGCTCGGGAGGTGCGATTTTTGGGGAGATTTTCACCTGAGCAATTTAGGTAAGTGATTCCTACTCGGTTTAGACTAATTTACATGATTATACTCTTAAATCTACCCTTTTAAATTCGAATTTATGGTGAAAACATTGGAGAAAATTGGGTAAAGTTCCTAGGCCAAGTTCTTGAGTTTTGATCAGGATTTTGATATCCGATTTGAGTAATTCTTATATGGTTTGGACTCGTGAGTGAATGGGTGTTCGGAATTTATAATTTTTACCCGATTCCGAGACGTGAGCCTAGGGGACTTTTTGGGCTATTTTCCTAATTTCGCGTAGTAGCTTCGAACTAATTAGCTATTTTGATTCCTTAAAGTGATATTTACATTATGTAAACGAATTGAATAGATTTTGGCCACCCGGAGTCAGATATTCGTGGAAAGAGCGTGGTTTTAATTTGAGTAGCGCAGTCGAGGTAAGTGGCTTGCCTAACTCTGTGTTGGGGACTTCCCCATAGGTTGTTTTGATATTGTTTTGTTATATGGGCGCCATGTACGTGAGGTGAAGAGTGCGTGCACGGGCCATTGTTGCTAAAACTCCATTTTCCTTCCATGACATAAATCATTTTTATTCCTATTTCACTGTTTCATGTACTAACTGTGTAGTTTAGATTTGGAACGAGCATGTCTACCTATTTTACTTGAATTTCTCCTAATTGTCACTACGTGCACTATGTTTAGGTCGTATTCTTGCTTGCGATTTTTCCTGAACTATTTAAATAAACTGTATCCGGTATTCATTCGCATTTCATATTTAAATTGGGACTACGGACGAGATTCTGGGAGCTTTCCCCTGTACTGCATTGCATATTTAAATTGGGACTACAAACGAGATTCCGGGAGCTTCCCCCCTGTACTGCATTGCATATTTAAATTGGGACTATGGACGAGACTCCGAGAGCTTTCCCCCTGTACTGCATTGCATATTTGCTACTGTGAGATACGATGTGGTGAGCCGAGGGCTCCCTGTTGCTATTTTTTTTCAGCTCATTGTTTCTACTGTTTTGCCTTAGCTTATTATATCTCTCTGTTCAAATTTTAAAATGCTTTACTATAAAAATTCAGTAGAGCCTTAACCTGACCTCGTCACTACTTGACTAGGGTTAGGATTGGCACTTACTGGGTACCAATTTGTGGTGTACTCATGCCCTTTCCTGCGCATGTTTTCCATGTGCAGATCCAGGTGCCAGCACTTCGTTTCGTGGCTAGGGGTCCGAGCAGCGGTTTTGAGGAGACCGAAAGGTAATTCTGCCGCGTCCGCAGAGTCCCTCGAGTCACCTTCCACTCTAGACTTAAATAGATTTTTTTTATGTATTTCCTTACGTTGTATAGATCATTTGAGATAGAGCTTGTGATTAATGTGATATTCTGGATTTTGGGAGTCAAAATTTGTACATGCCGAGCGGCTACGTTATATCCACTTAAGTTCTTTTCTGTCTTTATTTTATTAATTTTATTATTTATGTAAATTTAGGCTTACCTAGTCGTAGAGACTAGATGCCGTCACGATACCTTTCAGAGGGTAAATCGGGTCGTGACATGAACTCTGAACAAAAGGATAGCAGATTTTTATGTCATCAATGCGATGAAAATGATCTAGGTTATGGGCTATCTAACAAGCATATTGTATTCTTCAATTGAATTGACTAATTAACTTATCTGATTTATTAGTTGACAGGGTTAATATTGCTCATAAGAATCTGTCGAGTTCTTACTCGCCTATTCAATCTAACCTAATGCCTATATGTCTATGGAATTAGAACTAACAAGACTGCATTTTTACATGTATTTATACCAAGTAGGGTCGGGCCCAGAAAAAAACACCTTCTCCCGTGCAAAATAGGACTCTGGTTCTGTAAAATTTGCACAGGCGCGCCGTATGGGGCGACGCACCACGCGATGTACTTGTGGGAAATTTCAGAGAGCATGCAATATAGGGCAGCAGCAATTTACACAGCCGCGACGCTCTACGCGGCGCCCCACGAGGATAGGATGTGGAAATTTGAAAAAATGTAAAACATTAAAGTTATATCCCTTTTAAATAGATTTCCAACGATATATTATGGAGCCCAAACGGATTTCTGAGCAAAAAGTTATGTGCATTTTACTGGACAATGCTCAGTATGTCTGCTCGATTCTTCGTTTCGTTCTAAAAGTGCACTATCATCTGTTGATCCCCGAACACGAGACCAACTTAATCCTTGGACTTTTACTCAGACTTCAAAGCTCCAGAATAGCTTGAATTCATTCCATAACATCTACTTAGATCGGAATCACTCCTACAAGACATAAAATACACATTTAGTGTAAAACACTAGCGATTAAAGCTCAAGTTCAATTAAAGTGCAGTAAATTAGAGTGTAATAAGTGATAAAATACGTAATTATAGCCTATCATTAGTCATCTTTGTAACAAATGATTTTATTCCTCCTCCTATTCGTATCGGTTACGTGGAAGTCGCTCATATTACCGTCTCCCTCATTTAACCACATAATTCCTCACCTAAGTTTTCAATTGTCCTTTTCCATTTTGAGTATATTGTTAAACTCTTGGTGAAGGGTTTCCTCGAGATTAAGGATAAAAAGGTTGTTTGGGTAGTTAATAGAGTTTTGAATACCCTCAAGTCTCGCTAATAGTCTTCATTTTTTCTAAAGATATTCCCAAAAATATTATTTTCCACTGAATCGCTTGTTTACGAAACAGGGAGGCGGTGTTTAACCAAAGAATTAGACCCTTTGACTAAAGCTATTTTTAAGATGAACATGGGTTACTGATAATCACGGAAATAGAGAAAAATGAATAACAAACAATATTATAGAAAAGCGAAGTCAATTATATTCGAGAATTAGATGCCTTTACAAGCTGTATTCCCCTCCCTTATATTTATAACGTACAACTCTTGCTATGGTTGCTCATTAATGACTAATTATGACATTAATGAGACGTTACATAATTGGGGTACGGTTACATAACGTTCGAGTAATCAATGGTGGGTCTTTGAATCTGCCCGTAGCTTTGTCTAGATTCATTCTGACTGTGCCTCTCCCCTGTTTTGATCAGGTTGAGTTTCCCGTGGCTGATAAGCTCGAGGGTTTACTGAATCGTGCCTCTTTGTTTCGTACCTCTTCAAAGAATCACATCCAGCTGTCGCGTTTTCCTGCACGTGACTGGCTGAGTTGTCCAAAGCTGGCTTATGTGTGAAACTCTTTTTTACCAATACAGATAGTCCCCCCACTTACCATATATTTAACGATTAATATTTGGTAAGTGGATATTCAGTTATGGCAGGAATATTTTGCCGTCGCTTTTCCTCGAATCATTGTATCCTTCTCTGCACCATAGGCGTCATTTGTCACTTCCATTTTATGTTCATACCACGTGTCCTTTTCGGATTGGTTCTGCATTTACTCGGCACCTTTTAGGCTTTTTGCGGCTGTGCCAGTCCCGAAGTGACATCTTCAATTATGACTTTTCATCATTATTTTTCTTTTTTCCCATGTTTGACAGTTGTCCTCAAGTATAAATAACTTTCTTCTTTTCTTTGTTTCCACGAAACACTTTTCTAACTTTGTCTTTTGTAAAGAACTTTCTTCTTGCCTTTGTAAACATGTTTTCTTCAAACCAACCTCAGGGAGTAATAGATATTGAAAATTTAACACCATCTTCTGCTCCGACTAGGAGTCGGAGGGGTGGTAGACTTAGAAGTTTAGGATCCACTCCTTCGAGGGGCTCCTCTTCTTCTCAGATAGTTCCTTCTCCTTCCACTAGATCTCTAGTTTCTCCGGGGTTTAGGGTTTCTCGGTCTTTGTCTAGAGGTATAGGTGAACACCTTCGTGAACCTGGAGTTGATGAAATTGTCCCTGCTGAGTTTTTTTTTTCTAGGGATATTCAAGTTCTTGTAGATCAATCTTCTTCTCTTGAAAGTGTCGAAAGGTATTCAACCCTGATAACTGAGGGTCAGATTTTCCTTGTTCGTAGGAGTGCTTTTGAAGGCCTGATTTCCCTGTCTATATTCCGAATAGTAATCAAAGAATTACGTCTTACAAGACAGGATATTCTTTTATTTATACGTACCCTTTCACTCTAGGGTTTAGACCCTCCATTGACCCAGTCATAATTGAATTCTGTCATTTTTTCAATATCTACTTAGGACAAGTTGGTCCGCTTGTGTGGCGAGTTGTCGCATGTCTTAGGAGTTTGGCTTCTTTAGCCTCGGTTCCTTTTACTTTCAACCATCTTATTCATCTCTACTCTCCTACCTTATTTCGTGAAGGATTTTTTACTCTGACTGCTAGAAGCAAAAGAGTGCTAGTAACCCCTGGAGATGATAAGGATAGGGGTTGGTACCTCCGGTATGTTGTTGTACCCACTGTTGGTTTAGTGGGTGAAGAAAATCTTCCCTTCCCTGAGAAGTGGAATCGCGCATGTGAGTATGCTTTAGCTCACATTTATTTACTTTTCCTCGTTTTGACTTGAGATGTTTTATTAACATCGTATATGTTTCTTCTTCTCTCAGCAATCATGAATATTGTTGTGAATGTCTCCGGTATTCGTGATTAGGTAGAAAAATTGTTGTCCGTTTCTCCTTTATAAGAGAGATCTTGGAAGTACCTCGCTGGGAGGTATGGTTGGCATGTAAAGACCCACGGTAAGTGAAGCTCTTGTTCTTGCTTCTTTCCTTACTCGAGTCTCTTCTTTCTTTGTCGTTTAACTTTTTCACTTTTAATAGGGTTCTCTACTCGTGGGGTGTCTATTTCATCTATCCCGAAGATGTCTTTGGATCATGCCCAAGAAATTATTGTCAGTTCATCTTCCTCGCAGAGGAATATCGGTGAGTCTCGTTCCGTAGAAGAAGAAGAAGAAGAAGAAAAAGAAGAAGAAGGTGCTTTAGTACACAGGCCACGGAGAAGGTGGGTGGTTTCAGATAATGAGCTTACACCTTTGACCTTGACTTCCGTGTCTGTGGTTGAACCCTCTGTACTTGATAATGTTTCACATTCCCGTATTCATGAAGGTGTTGATCTTGCTCCTAACGATGTCCCTTTGGCTGATGTCTTTCCTGCTTCTTTAAGAGAAGGTGTCTCATCTGTTCCTTTGGCTATTTCGGCTTCTGCTGTTGCTTTGACCGTAACTTCCTCGACTTTTCAATCATCCATGCCTGCTGCTTTGCCCGTGGCTTCTCCTGCTCCTCAACCCTCCGTGCATGTTGTTGTTTCATCTATGCCTGCTTCCATGCCTTCCGTTAGGGAAGTAGGGTCTTCCAGCAGAGAGATGTGGCAGGTGGTAATAGAGGTTCCAGCTGAGGGAAATCTTTTCAAGAAAACGGGTGATCCCGAAGTGTGGCTCAAGCCTTTGATAGGTTCCTCTAAGAAAGCCAAGCTAGCCAGCCACGGTGCTCTTACATGGGCCAATGAGTTCGTGCATACTTCTTTGAAGGTATGATGCAAGTTATCCTCTTTCATTCTCGTATATGAAATGTACCATATCTGACTGGTTTATTTCTTGTAGATTAACCTTATAGGCATGGAGCTTATGAAGAGGATTTCAAACACGGACCAGGAGACAAAAGAGTTGCAGGCCGATGTTGATAATTGGAAAGCACAGTATGACAACCTAAGGATTGACATGGATGCTTTAGAAGAGGAAAAGAGTACCTTGAAGTGGCAAATGAGACTCATGGGGAGATTAGAGACTTGAAAAACTTGTTGGGGCAGAAGGAGGAATACTCAGGCGAGCTCGTGAAATCACTCACTCGTACTCAAGAGGACCTTCCTAAGGCTTTAGACAAAGCTCAAACTCTAGAGGAGTCGATTGTACCGTTAAGGGCCGCCCATGAAGCTGCGGAAGCGGTGAAGGACGGATTGAGAGCTGAGCTTCAAGTATGGGCAAAGGATTATGATGATCTTGAAGAGGTGGCTGCTGTCGATGTGAGCTGGGCGTACATGAATTCTCGCCTTGACACATTGATGGAAATGAGTCAAGAGGGTTTAGACCTTAGTGCTGAAATAGCTAAAACTAAGGAAGCCATGGAGAAGGCTCAACAAGGTNCCCCCCCTTTTTTTTTCTTTGTCCCAATTGGTGGTTACCCCCAGTCCCATCAGGGGTAAATTTGGATTTCTTTAAAGTCCCCAGATAACAACTTAGGGGCATCTCAATGTATATATAAAAACTCCATACGGCTAAGTATAAGTTAATACTTAGTTTTTTGCTTAGCCGTTTTAATATATTAATGCTAATATGACTTTTGTTGAGTTTTTGTTTCACTTTTTAAGTCTTTTGCATGCTTCATTTTTTGAGGTTTTAGTTTTACCTCTAAATTTTTCATGTAGAATGCTTTAGATTACTCGTACCTTTTTGTAATAGGCACGGTATCATATTAAATGTGTGCCTTTTTGTAGTAGGCATAGTTTATAATTTTCATGAAGAAGACGTCTCAACTTCATGATAATGCAATACAGTGATAGAAATTTTACACATGTTTAAGAATGTTTCCAAGGAAAGATTTTTGTTTGAACTTCCATGACATTTTACATGTATTTGGTTATAGTCTAAAACTCATGTTTGCAACTGTTTTTGTTTAACAGATTTGATATACTCTTGTATTTCGTA
>MDKI01080004.1:0-13489 GCA_005239505.1 Nicotiana paniculata | reverse complement strand
ATTAAGTAACAGTTTAGTATTTTATAGACTCAATTGATACGTTCAATTCTCTGTGGGATCGACATTGGCCTTAATACCCCAGATTATATTTGAAGCGCCCGTTTAGTCTTTTTATAAGACATAGTTGAGCGTGATCAAAAATCACAAAATCCCATTTGGGGGGAGGGTTTCATTTGAAAAATTACTTCAGTTCCAAAGGTTTGAATCCGAGACTTTTGATTATTAAGAATAGAAGAGTATACCTACCACCCTATCACAATCTTTAGTCACAATGAGTGATAATTTTGATTAATTTAAGAAATATCTTCTTCCCGTCATTTTGATGTTCTAATTAATAATCATTATTTTCATTTTTTTTGTAGTTACTGAGATTGTTCTCCCTATAAAAAAAAAGTACAAGCAAATTCTACAATGCGGTAACTAGTTACTCCTGTATTTGAATTCGCCAATATATATAATTTTTATTTTCAATACTTGACTTCCTTTCACTCGTGTAAAAGCATAAAATTTAGCACTTCTTGTAATGTAGTTAATTTAAAACAGTGCTGCCTAAGTACGTAAATTAAATACGTTAGCTTTATCCATACATTTAATTTATTGCATACATGTATTGACGGTGTTATAATAATTTATATGTATACAGTTAAAATCGAGTATGTCCGATTTTATAGGCTCGAGGGATTGTCTCGAGAATAAGTTCATATTGGATCGAGGTCGAGCTTGAAGACACGAAGACCGAAGGATCGAGAACGGGCCTGACCAACATCGAGCAACGGAGTAAGTGAGATATCAGTAATCGACCATAGATCTCGACGAAAATCTCGAAAGTGATTGAACTGCCAATGGTTATTGTCATCAATCGTGGGATTTATTTCCGAAATTAGAGTTGTACCTTATTTAAGATTCCTCTACTATATAAAGAGGAACCTGTTCATTTATAAAGAAGATACATTCACTGAGGAATAATATACACGCTGCTCTTTTCTTGCTTATATTTCATTACTGTTCTTAACACTTGATCTCGAGGTTGTTCTTAATCGAGGTCGATATATTACTACAGCACCGGTTTTATTTATTCAGCGTTCAATTTATTTATTTAATTCGTCATTTATCAATTGGTATTGAATCAGATCACGTATCTTTAAAATAACAATACAAGTTTAATTGTTACTCGTATTTCGAGGTAAATAGTTTGACGCCCACCGTGGGGCTAAGAATAATAGTGATTGTTCAGTGCTAATTCTGGTAAAACACAATATTTTACACTTGTTCTTGTCAACAATTTTTATTTTCAGGTTGAATCATGTCAAACTCAAAAAACACATCTACAAACGGCGACAATGGCCTTGTACTTCACGGAGAAAACGAAAATGTTATTGCTCCAGGAATCGAGGTGCCACAGGCTGACCTTGGAGGAGCACTGCCCATTAACCCAGTCGATGTTAGTTCGCATGTTTCTCTGAATCCGGATTTAGGCACGGACCCCAAAGGAAGTGTATGCAAAGAGTGTCGAACTGAAGGTCGAGGTACATAGGGCAGAGGAGACGAAGGAGTCAGTCTCCAAGTAATATTCGAAATGTTTCAAGCTCAACAAACTGCCATTGCTCAGTTGCAAAATCAGCACAGAGCACCAAATAGGGTCGAACAGGAGGTTACTCATTGTCTGAGCCGCTGCCTGAACGATCAGGTGATAACACCTCGGCCACTGATCCCGATATAATGAGGATGCTCGAGGAGCTCACTAAGAGAATTGAACTAGGAGAGAAGAAAATCGAGGCCAACGACAAGAAGGTGGAAACTTACAACTCCCGAGTTGACCAGATATCAGAGGCACCACCAATCTTGAAAGGAATGGATTGAAATAAGTTTGTGAAAAAATTGTTCCCTCGGAGTGCGGCTCCGAAGCCCATCCCAAAGAAGTTCTGTATGCCCGACATACCCAAATACAACGAGACCTCTTACCCCAATGAGCACGTTACCTCTTACACGTGTGCCATTAAGGGTAATGATTTGGAGGATGACGAAATCGAGTTTATATTGCTGAAGATGTTCGGAGAAACCCTGTCGAAGGGAGCTATGATTTGGTATCACAACTTGCCACCAAATTCCATCAATTCATTCACATGTTGGAAGATTCATTCGTGAAAGAACACGATGGGGCCATAAAGGTTGCAACAACAAAATCAGACCTCTTCAAAGTAAAACAGAGAGATAACAAGACGCTGAGGGAGTTAGTATCTCGATTCCAAATGGAACGCAGGGAGTTGCCACCAGTCACTGATGATTGGTTGTTCACGCTTTCACTCAAGAATTGAATGAACGGAGTTCGATAGCATCATGTCAGTTGAAGCAAAATTTGATCGAATACCTGGCAGATGTTCATAACCGATATCAATCAAAGATAAGGGTCGAAGACGACCAATTGGGAGCTTCTTCAGGTTTAGTACATCCAAACCGGCCGACAGATAAAAACTAGAGGGACATCGACAGAGAATCATGGCGGAATAAAGAGCGGTACTAACCATATATTGCAGATCGAAGGAATAACAGCCTGGGATGCAACTCCACCCGGAATGATCGAAGAAGCGATCGAGGACAAAACTCTCGGGGAATTATGAGTAAGACTGGATTCAAAATATATGCAGATCCCACAGAAGCACCACGGATGTCCGGAGTACAATTTCAGCGTTGATGCATAGGGAATTGTATCGGCTATCAGAAGGATCAAAGATAGTAGGTGGTCCAGACCTATACAGACCGATCCTTCTCAAAGGAACCCAAATTTAATGTGTAGGTATCATGGCACACATGGACATCATACTGAAGACTGTAGACAGTTTAGGGAGGAGGTAGCTCGACTATTCAACAAAGGCCATCTTCGAGAGTTCCTCAGTGATCGAGCTAAAAATCACTTCAGAAAAAGAGATGCTAACTGAGAGAACGAACAAGAAGAACCTCAACATGTTATTCACATGATCGTCGGTGGGGTCGATATCCCACAAGGGCCTATATTCAAACGCACTAAGGTGTATATCACTAGAGAGAAATGGACTCGAGACTATGTGCCCGAAGGCACTTTATCATTCAATGACGAAGAAACGGAAGGCTTTTCTCAACCGCATAATGATGCCCTGGTAATTTCTATTTTGTTGAACAAAATTCAAGTTAAGCATGTTCTGGTGGATCCAGGTAGCGCAGCGAACATCATCAGAACGAGGTTTGTAGAGCAGCTCGGCCTGTAGGACCAAATTGTACCGGCCTCTCGAGTCCTAAATGGCTTCAACATGGCTAGTGAAACAACTAAGGGGGAGATAATCCTACCGGTAAACGTGGCCGGTACCATCCAAGATACAAAGTTCCATGTCATAGAAGGCGACATGAGATATAATGCAGTGCTCGGGAGGCCTTGGATCCACAACATGAGGGCAGTACCATTGACCCTTCACCAAATTATGAATTTCTCGACTACAGATGGTGTGAAAACAGTTTACGAGGAGCAACATGCTGCAAAGGAAATGTTTACGGTCGATGTGGTAACGCCGATATCTATACCTTCGACTTCAAAAAAATCGAGCACCAAAGATAAGCAGATGGCCAAATAGCAATCATCGTTCCCAGCCTCGATCGAATCGGAGAAACAAGTAGTGGACAAAGAAGAAGAAGAGGATTTTCTAACTCCTCGAACTTTTGTTGTCCCCGAACAATCATATGCAACCAAGTCAACGGTCGAGGAGCTGGAACAGGTGATACTAATCGAGTATCTGCCTAAACGAAAGGTATACCCGGGAACGAGCTTAACCCCCGAACTTAGGAAAAAACTCATTCAATTTTTTATTGATAACATGGACTGATTTGCGTGGTACCATTTAGACATGAAAGTAATCCCATCGTAGATAACAAAGCATCGATTGAGCCTGGATCCCAATTTCAGACCGATAAAGCAAAAGAGAAGGCCCTAATCCGAGGTAAAGCATGCCTTCATAAAGGACGAGGTAACCAAACTTCTAAAAATAGGGTCCATTCGGGAGGTAAAATATCCAGAATGGTTAGCTAATATAGTCGTTGTCCCCAAAAAGGGGAACAAACTTAGAATGTGTGTAGACTATAAGGACTTGAACAAGGCATGTCCAAAAGACTCTTTTCCATTGCCTAACATCGATCGCATGATCGATGCCACAGCTAGTCACGAGATCCTTACTTTTCTTGACGCCTATTCTGGGTACAATTAAATCCAAATGGACCTAGAAGACCAAGAAAAGACTTATTTTATCACTAAGTTTGGAACCTATTGTTATAATGTAATGCTCTTTGGGATAAAAACTGTAGGGGCTACATATCAACGTGTAGTTAACAAAATGTTCGAAGAACAAATAGGTAAATCAATGAAAGTTTACATTTATGACATGTTAGTTAAGTCCCGCGCGCAGAGGACCATTTGGCTCATTTGCAGGAAACATTCAAAATCTTGAGGAAGTACAACATGAAGCTCAACCCTAAGAAATGTGCTTTCGGGGTCGGTTCGGGCAAATTCCTTGGTTTATGGTGTCAAATCGGGGAATTGAAATCAACCCCGATAAGATTAAAGCCATCGAGGACATCACCATCATGGATAGTGTAAAAGATGTACAAAGGCTAATCGGATGGATAGATTCCTTGGGTCGATTCATCTCGAGGTCATCATATCGGAGCCACAGGTTTTTCTCCTTACTCAAAAAGAAAAAAGATTTTGCATGGACCCCTGAATGTCAACATAAATTGGAAGAATTGAGCGATATTTATCGAGCCCACATCTTCTTCACACTCCGAAGGCAGATGAGAAGCTTTACTTATACTTGCGGTGTCCGAGATCGCGGTAAGTGGTGTCCTAGTTCGAGAAGAGCAAGGTACGCATTTCCCTATTTATTACATAAGTCGAACCTTAGGAGATGCTGAAACCAGGTATCCACACTTCGATAAATTGGCACTTGCACTAATAAGTGCTTCTAGAAAATTAAATCCATATTTCCAATGTCACACCATATGTGTAATGACCCGACCTATCGTTCTGAGAGTTATAGCCCTTTTTTCCACCATTGTTGAATGGGTTTTTGAGCTACGGCAGTGTTTTTCAAGGGAGACTCACGAGTCATCACTGAGGTAAGTCTCTTTGGATGAATTATACGCGCTTAGGATGATTTTTCCATTGATTAGGCATGAAATTAGTAGGAGTTTAGGGTGGAATTGAGGGAGTTAAGGTTTGAGTTTTGGAGAGTTTTAGGTGATTATTTGAAGGACCAAACGGAATCCGATTTTGACAAATTTTATATGGTTAGACTCGGGAGAGGACGAGATTTATTATTCTGCCATTTTTGACTGATTTTGATACATGGGCCCTGGGTCCGGGTTTTTGCCGATTTCGGATTTTTGGCATATTTTATAGTTTTTATTGTGAAATTCGATTCGTTAGCCTATGTTGATGGTATTAATTTGACTATGGTTAGATTAAGAGCTTTTGGAGACTGAGCCCAGAGAAGAGGGCACCCCGGAGTAGGATTTTCCGCTGTTAAGGTAAGTAACAGTTTTAACTCTGGCCTTGAGGGTATAAACCCGGAGAATTTGATATCATGTGATTGTTTGGAGGTGATACCCACGCTAGGTGAAGGGAGTGTGGGTGTATAACTCGAGGGATTGAGACTTGGTACGTCCCCTGAGGCTATGAGGCTAATAGCCATTATCTGTTTTATGTAATTACTTGTTGGTGAACTTGTCTACCTTCACGTTAGAGATCATGTTTAGGCTTCATTCATGCTCACGTTATTTGTACTCAGACATAGAAATTATTGTGAATGTTTACCTTACTCTCTATTATTTTGCTGATATGTTGTGATACTTGATATGGGTTGTGTCCCCTTATTTGTGGTGCATTGTGAGGCTGGAGAGGTACATGACTGAGTGAGGCCGAGGGCCTGGTTGTGAGGATATTAATACCATAGTGCATGAGCTGTCTGCATAGCACGTGAGCTGACCGTGCGGGTCCAGGTATCGATACCATAGCGCGTGAGTTGTCTGAGTAGCACGTGAGCTGACCGTGCGGATCCAGGTATTGATATTATGGCACGTGAGCTGTCTGTGGTTAGCGGTGGTACATGACTGAGTGAGGCCGAGGGCCTGGTTGTGAGGATATTAATACCATAGCACGTGAGCTGTCTGCGTAGCACGTGAGCTGACCGTGCGGGTCTAGGTATTGTACCATAGCGCGTGAGTTGTCCTCATAGCACGTGAGCTGACCGTGCGGATCCAGGTATTGATATTATGGAACGTGAGCTATTCGTGCTTAGCACTTGGACTTTGGGAGCCCCTCCGAAATCTGTACACACCCCTAGTGAGCACAGGTATCTATTGAGTGTTGAGTGTATTGGGTGCTGAGTACGAGTGCCGAGTGCTGAGTGATGGAGTGACATTGCTGTGAGGTTTCATTTACTTTTGCCGTTGCTGGTTTTGTACCTATTAATTTATTTTTAGCATTTGTTGATTTTATGGAATTTACTTGTTTATCCCTGTTTATATTTTAAATTGTGAAAATAAATAATTGGGCTGTTTTTCTTAGCTCGTCACTACTACTCAGTTCCTTAGTTATTTTTGTTACTACTGAGTCGGATGTACTCATACTACACCCTGCAGTTCAAGTGCAAATCCAGGTGAGTTAGAGCGCGACGATCGTTGAGTTCAGGCCAACTATCTTTGGAGACTACAAAGTAGTTGCTAGCGTCCCTAGGACCTTGTTACTTATTTATCATTCTTCTTTTTGGAATGTATTGACATTTAGACAGTTATATATCTTAGTTCATAGATTTAGACACTCATGACTTAGTGACACCCCGATGTTTGGGGCTCATTTCCTTATTTTTATTAATTATATTTAGAATTGATTCAGTTTAAGGAAATTTCAAATTTTGGAAATGATTTATTAATTCCATATAATCCAATTAGTATTAGTATTTTTGGAAAATAGGCTTGCCTTGTATCACGATAGGCGTCATCATGACCATGGTTAGATTTTGGGTCGTGACAATATGTGTGATAACCACTTACCCACTCCGTAATGTTTTGCACAAGCCCGAATTATTGGGCCGCTTGGCCAAATGGGCTGCAGAACTCAGCGGGTACGATCGAATATCAACCCCAAATGGCCATTAAGTCTCAAATTTTGGCAGACTTCGTGGCCAATTTTACGCCAACCCTCGTACCTGAAGTGGAAAAGGAGCTTCTACTAAAATTAGGTACATCATCGGGGGTATGGACCCTCTTCACGGATGGTGCTTCAAAATGAAAGGGTCTAGGCTCGGCATTGTTTTGAAGCCGCCCACGGGTAGCATTTTAGACAGTCCATTAAAACTTCAAAATTGACTAACAATGAGGCCGAGTAATAGGCCATGATTTCAGGTCTCGCGCTAGCTAATAGCTTGGGAGCGGAAGTTGTTGAAGCTAAATGCGACTCTCTACTGGTAGTGAACTAGGTAAACGGAACCTTCGAAGTTCGAGAGGATAGGATGCAAAGATACCTAGAAAAATTGCAGGTAACCTTGCACCGTTTTAAAGAATGGACTCTACAACATATACCTCGAGAACAAAACACCGAAGCCGATGCACTTGCTAATTTGGGTCATCGGTCGAATAATATGAGATCAGCTCGGGGACTGTCATCCAACTCTCGAGGTCTCTGACTGACGAAGGACATGCTGAAATAAATTCTACAAGCCTAACCTGGGACTAGAGAAATAAATACAATGAGTACTTGAAAAACAGAAAGCTTCCATCGGATCCTAAAGAATCGAGGGCCTTACGGACTAAAGCCGCTCATTTGACATTAGACGAAGACAGAACATTATACAGAAAGACGTTCGATGGTCCATTGGCAGTATGCTTGGGACTAGGAGATACTGACTATGTTCTGAGAGAAATCCATGAAGGAACTTGTGGGAACCACTCTGGCGCCGAGTATAATATTACTGGGATAGCATGGAAAAAGACTCTAAGGATTCGTTCGAAGATGTGATAAATGTCAAAAGTTTGCACCGATAATCCACCAGCCTAGTGAACATCTTCACTCGGTCCTATCCCCATGGCCATTCATGAAATGGGGGATGGACATCGTCGGCCCTCTACCATCGGCCCCAGGTAAAGCTAAATTCATTTTATTTATGACTGACTATTTCTCTAAATGGGTTGAAGCACATGCCTTCGAAAAAGTTAGGGAGAGGAAGTGATAGATTTCATATAGTATCACATTACATGTCGATTCGGGATACCCGCAAAAATAGTATGTGACAATGGCAAACAGTTCATCGGCAGCAAAGTAACGAAATTCCTCGAAGATCATAAAATAAAGAAGATACTATAAACACCGTTTCACCCTAGTGGGACAGACAAGCCGAATCAACGAACAAGACTATCATCCAAAACTTGAAGAAAAGGTTAAACGAAGTTAAAGGGAAATGGAGGGAAATACTACCTGAGGTCTTATGGGAATATCGGACAACGTCGAAGTCCAATACAGGAGCAACTCCGTTTTCCTCAGTATATGGCTCCGAAGCCTTGATACCGATCGAAGTCGGAGAGCCCAAGGCCAGGTTTCGACATGCAACAGAGGAATCAAACCGCGAGGCCATGATTACCAGCCTCGAATTGTTAGATGAAAAATGAGAAGTTGCACTAGTTCGAATCGCTGCACAAAAACAACGAATCAGAAGGTACTACAACAGGAGAACCAATCTTCGCCACTTCAGATTCAGGGACTTAGTCCTAAGAAATTCACCATCAACACTCGAGATCCTAATGAAAGGAAACTCGGCCCTAACTGGGAAGGACCCTACCAAATCCTCGACATAATTGGGAAATGATCTTACAAACTCGGAACGATGAGCGGCGAACCACTACTGAATACTGGAACATATCACTTCTCAAGCGATACTATTGTTAAGGTATGACTTTCTTTTTTTCTTTCGTCTATATATTTAGAACTAACTCATTGCAGGAGTCCGAACAAAGACATCGGAACCTCAGGTTTTAAAGTACGTGTTGCACTCTTTTTCCCTTAGATCGATTTTTATCCCAAATGGGTTTTTTCGACAAGGTTTTTAATGAGGCAACAATTATGTGATACCTGAGGATAATTACACAGTATCCAAGGCTTCTTTGCAATCAACCTCGAATACTGGGGGGAATCACCCTCAGATGTTATGTGTTCGAGAAATATACCTCGTGTCAATGGGCCTTGATAGGAAAAACTTGTAATGGGCCAAATGGCCGAGTGAACCGTGTCCATACAGATTAGCCGAGTCCCGACAACAATACACGTACGCATGTATAAATTATTCAAAGAAGAATTCTTTCTTTATCGAGCATCTCGTGTCTCGAAGTGAATTCTCTATTATACAAATCGTATACTTACGATTCTGGTCTATTATGCAAAGCTAATACTTGTGAAAAATGGCTCAAAATCCAAGTGCAAACATACTTCGAACACTAGGGGACTACATACTCAAGTTATCTAAATTCAAAGTCACAAGACCTTAAAGGGTCACCCCTCGACATATAGGCCAGGGCCGTTATACTCGGGAGTTCGAAATGTTATCGGGATATAAGTTCAAGAGACATATGTATTGGTAAAAAAGAGTTTCACACGTAAGCCAGCTTTTGACAACTCAGCCAGTCACGTGGACACAGGAAAACACAACAGCTGGATGTAACTCTTTGAAGAGGTACGGTACAAAGAGGCATGGTTCAGTAAACCCACGAACTTCTCAGCCACAAAAAAATCAACTTGATCAAAACGGGAGAGAGACACAGTCAGAATGAATCTAGACAAAGCTACGGGCAGATTCAAGGACCCATAATTGATTACTCGAACGTTATGTAACAGAACCCCTATTACCGTTATCCTTTGTAACGCCTCATTAATGTCATAATTAGTCATTAATGAGTAACCATAGCAGGAGTCGTATGTTATAAGAACCTCCTGTATAAGGGAGGGGAATACAGCTTGTAAAGGCATCTGATTCTCAAAAACAATCAACTTCGATCTTTCATTTCTGTAATATTGTCTATCATTCATTTTTCCCATTATCTTGATTATCAGTAACCCGTATTCATCTTAAAAATAAGCTATAGTCAAAGGCTCTAATTCTTTGGTTAAACAAATTGGTTCTGTTACCGGGAATCTGATAATCTTTGTTTACCTTCCAAGTGATATCCTTTCAATTATGTCGAACCCCAACGACAAAAACCAGCAACGAAGTGGAACCCCAGTTCCATTACCTTCAGGAACCCACGTGGTTCGAGGGAACAACCCCCAGAAAGATCCAAGAACAACCATTGTAATAATGATCAAACTGGGGAACAAGATCATATAAAGCAAATGATTGTAGAGTATGTGAGCCAAGCTTTGCAAGAATTTGCAAGAGGATTACCAGCAGCGTTGCCTACACCGCCAACCCCACCCCCCAATAACACCATCACCATGGAAAATCCTCAATCTGGGTTGGCAAACTCAGGAAGAGGAGATATTCCTAATGAATCTCTCGAAACGAGACCAAGTATATATAATAACTCAGAATTACAAAATTTACTACTAACCATGCAGAAACAGATGAAGGACCAGAACGATCGCATCGAACAAATTCCTGGTGTACCACCTGTCATCAAAGGGATCGATGTTGATAGATATTCTCAACAACTGTGGAAGCCAAGTGCGACACCTTTGCCTATACCCAAGAAGTTTAAAATGCCCGACTTTCCCAAATATGATGGAACAACTGACCCATGCGACCATGTTATTGCTTTCACTACTGGGGTAAAAGGCAACGACTTAACGAAACAAGAGATTGAATCAGTCCTTGTCAAAAAATTTGGGTAAACACTTACCAAGGGGGCTCTAACCTGGTATTCTCTTCTCCCTAAAAATTCTATTGACTCTTTTGCTGAGCTTGCAGATTTGTTCATAAAAGCACACTCTGGTGCACAAAAAGTTGAGAAGAGAATGGAAGACATATTCAAAATAAAACAAGGAGACATGGAACTACTCCGTGAGTTTGTAGATAGGTTTCAACGAGAGAGAATGCAGTTACCCAAGGTGCCTGATAATTGGGAAGCCATGGCATTCGCATGCAACTTGAACGATAAAAGCTCAGAAGCCACCAGGCGACTTAAGGAGAGTCTAAGAAAATTCCCCGCCACAATATGGAACGATGTATATAACAGGTACAACACAAAACTCAGAATAGAAGAAGATATCATTGCTCGTTCGAGAGATGAAGATCATTCCAGATCCCGACGTCCTGAATCAAATAGAAGATCAGGTAAAAATAGGTATGATCCTTACTTAAGATCCTCGGGACGCGATATCCGCCCCAGGTTAGAAAACACTAGGTCAGACTATAGACTACAAGGAAGAGATGTAATCTCATCCTCGTCTAGATCCAGAAAAGATCGAGATGAACGACCTAGAGGTAGTACTCAAATTGGGGATCATACCTTTAATGTAAGTACTACTGAACTTGTCTCAATATTGAAGAACATGGGAGACAAGGTTAAGTGGCCCAAAGAGATGCGGTCAAATCCAAATAGAAGAAACCCAGATCACTAGTGTGAATTTCACAACGATCATGGGCACAAAATTGCGGATTGCAGATTTTTACAAGGTGAAGTAGAAAATTTGTTAAAACATGGCTATTTAACAGAATTGTTTAGTGATAAAGGTAAACATGCATATATGAGAACAGGAAGAAGCCCCCAAAGCCTCCTTCTCCAAAACAAACCGTTAACGTAATACACGGGGGTGAAGAAGTAAACATAGTGATTTGCAAAGCAACCATAAAGTTCACAATTACACACGGGAAACGTGCTCGTAGAGAAGACGATATAACCTTCGATGATGCAGATAAGAGCGGATCAATGCTTCCGCACAATAATGCTCTGGTAATATCTCTACCTATTCACGACACTAACATGAAAAGAGTGTTGATTGATCCAGGCAGTTCAGTCAATATCATTTTGCTAAGAGTCGTAGAAGAAATGCTACTAGGGATTCAAGTAATCCCAAAATCACGAGCCATATCCGGGATTTGATAACTCTACGGTTATACCAAAAGGATAAATTGAGCTTAACACTTATGTTGAGGGGGTGATCAAAAGAGCTAGGTTCCAAGTCATAGATACTCACATGGCTTATAACGTGATCATTGGAAGGCCATGGATCAACGACATGAAAGAGATACCCTCCACATTGCATCAGGTAACTAAATTTCCCTCTGAATGGGGGATTCAACAAATCAAAAGAGACCAGCAGACCACAAAAAATATAAATTATGTGGTACACTACAACAAGAAAATAGAGGTGGAAGAATTACGAGATAAGGAAATCTCCCAAACAGATAACACCGCCCAAACAGACATGAAAAACATTACTGCCCAAATAGGTATGGCAGATATTATTGTTGAAACAGGCACGAAAGAAAATACTTACGAGAAGAAGATTCAAGTTACCACGGAAGGTGTACTATACCACACAGATGCGGATTCCAGACCGGATGTCATTCATGAACTGGAGGAAGATGAGCACATCAAAACAACTACGTAGGAGCTCGAAGCTGTTCCGTTATCTGAACAAAAACCTGAGTAGAAAGTGTATATAGGCACGAGGCTAAGCCCCCCCAAAGAGGTAAGTTAATTGATTATTTAAAGGCTAACGCAGGCTGTTTTGCATGGTCCCACTCAGATATGACAGGCATCCCACCAGAAGTGATGACTCATAAATTAAATGAAGATCTATCATTCGTACCTGTTAAGCAGAAGAAAAGAAAGAAAGGACCATTCACGAACCAATTGATCGATGAAGAGGTACAGAAACTCTTGAAGATTGGTTCGATATGAGATGTAACGTACCCTAACTGGTTAGAAAACACTGTGGTACTACCTAAAAAGAATGGCAAGTGGAGAGTATGCGTAGATTATACTGATTTAAACAAAGCATGCCCCAAATATTCATTCCCATTGCCTCATATAGATCAAATGATTGATGCTACCGCAGGTCATGAAATATTAATCTCTCTAGATGCATATTCTGGTTATAATCAGATTAAAATGGATCCTTTAGACGGGGAAAAAACCTCCTTTATCACGAATATAGGAACTTATTGTTATAAAGTCATGCCTTTTGGCCTAAAAAATGCTGGAGCCATCTATCAAAGGCTAGTGACCAAGATGTTCCAAGAACATCTAGGAAAAACGATGGAGGTATACATCGATGACATGTTGGTAAAATCAACACAAGCACAAGACTATTTCTAGCACCAATCTACTGCTTTTGATATTTTACGCAGGTATAATATGAAGTTGAATCCAGAGAAATGCGCTTTTGGAGTGCAATCAGGAAAAATTTTGGGTTTCCTTGAATCAAACAGAGGAATAGAGGTAAATCCCGCTCAAATTAAAGCCATAGAGGAAATACCTG
>ML337301.1:11854-61297 GCA_005239505.1 Nicotiana paniculata | reverse complement strand
ATATATATATATATATATATATATATATATATATATATATATATATATATATATTGATTGGGGGTGGTGGGGCAAGTAAATATTTTTATTTACCAAATAGAGTTACGTACAAACAAAAAAAACTGATAGTTGGAGAACAAGCCCCAACTTCAGCTACCTCTCTAAACTATGTACACATCAAATATTCTCATATTGACAGTCCAAACTATAATAAATTATAGTTATAAATTATTATTATTATTATTATTATTATTATTATTATTATTATTATTATTATTATTATTATTATTATAATAACTATAATAATATATAAATTATTAATTTGTAGTCCAATAATTTAAAAGGTCTACTCCCAAATTCATAAACATGAAATCCCCACTCCACCTCTAATATCTATACCAGAGGATTTCAAAATGAATGAACATCAGAATATGTCTTTTCACCCAAACGACTTTAATTTTGAATTTCTAAAAAAACGTTTTGAAAACTTTTCTTAAATCATTGGTTGTGCATCAACATATTTATGTCACTTTCAAATATGTGAAGCATGGCCAGTTCCTATCGTTTATATTTAATAAAATTTATTTTCAAATTATTAAGCTAAAACTCCACAAATAATAGATATTCTAGAAAATTTGGTGTGATGGAAACAATTTTGTTTTGATTGACATTTTGTTGCAAAAAAATATTCTCAAGAACAAATTTTCCACCAAAAGGGAAAAAAAGACTTTCTTCGCTTTTGAGTTTTTGAGCGAAGGTTATCTCCATTCATAATTATCTCGATACTTAATTTTATAATATTGCTTAGTTAACACTTAGATATCATTGTTTATTTTTAGTACTAACAACTTTTCTTGAAAAATAGAAAGAGGAGCTCTGTAAGAATTGTTTCAAATCATGAAAGAAACATCGAAAATTGAACTCTCTGATCAACTCAAACGAAGCACTGAAAAGCCTAAGGAAGCAACAACAAAATCTATGGAAACTAATGAACAACCATGCAAAAATTCCACTGGCAAGGTAAGTTATCGAGACCCTCTATCACCATCTTCACCTCCCCCAACCTCGAATCAGATTTTCTGAAAAAACTTACACTAGATGATGAAAACAACAATCCATCCCAACACCCTTTCTTCATACCTATCTCCACAAATGATAAACTTAGACTCTATCGTCCTTGTCACCAAGCCATAATAATCAAACTTGTAGGAAAAAAAATATCATACAAAACCTCAAAAATAAGTTGTAAGAGGGTGTAGAGTTCGGAGTTTCGGGTGCGTTCTTGGTCAGGGGAGTAGATTCGTCACGAGGTGAGTCTCCTTTATAACCTTGTAAGAGGGAATTATCCCCATAGGTTGTTATAAACAATTTCATGTCCTTATTTGTGGGGGCTACGCACGCACGAAGTGACGAGAGTCCGTGCGTAGCTACTACTATATTATGTTGGGTAGTTCTAGGACTCACGAGCATGCTTATATGTGCCTTACATGTATTCCTAAACATATTTTGAGTTGCTTGTTATCCTTGATTTGGCATGAGAATATTAGGAAGTGTTCCATGATATATTGCTTAATTTCTTGCCTTAAAGAATAATCTCTGTTAATTCCTTAAAAAAAGTGATAATTTTATGTATGTATACGACATCGCGTCACATGTATGATTCGTGAGCGGAATAGCCTACTATTATGTCAACCGCGTCGCATGTTCGTTTCGTGAGCGTGGTAATAAATGCATCTATGGTTCGAGTCGTTCGACCCTCGGTAGTGCACATTTATTTTCGCGATGTTTCGGTCGTACGCTTCCAGCCTATTATGTGCTGTATGATTTACTGGGAATTTGTTGTAATTGTATAAACTGGTTCATGTTAATAAGGGAATTTAGTACATTATGGCTAGTGAAATTTGACATGCAAACGTAAATACAACTATACTTGATAATTTATATCTTTGTGATTTCTACGACTGTTATGCATGCCTAGTTCCTGTTAAATCATGTTATTTAGAAATGTTGACCCTAGTAAGTATCACTTCTACCTCTCGTCACTACCTCTTCGAGGTTAGGCGGGATACTCATCTGGTACATATTTGTTTTATGTACTCATGCTGCACTTCTGTACTTAATTGTATAGGTTCTGAGGATGGTGCATCTGGTTATCAGACCGGAGCTCGATTCTGATCTTAGTTGGACTCGACTTCACGGTGAGCTGCTTCTCCTGACGATCCTCCGCAGCACCATGGAGTTTTCTTTTTCTTATTTCCCGTCTATTTCTTTCAGACAGTGGGATTGTTTATAATATTTTGTATATTCTGTTAGTATTCCTGTAGAACTTATGACACTAGTTCCTTGCACAAACATAACTGTTGTTTTGGTTTGCGGGTCTGTATATATATTGGCTTATTCCTTTTTTTGACTGCTTTTGGTAAAAAAATGTCTTGCTATCTTTTTCAATAAATGTTTTGAACTTTAAAGCTTGGAACGTATTGGGATGTTTAACCAAGCATGGGAGGAATCCTTAGTAATTTAAGTGTGGGCTTGCCTAACCCCGGTGTTGGGCGCCATCACGAACTGGTTAATATTTTGGGTCGTGACGACATGGTATCATATCACTAGGTTCACGTAGGTCTCACAAGTCACAGGCAAACCTAGTAGAGTCTTGCGGATTGGTATGAAGACGTCTGTACTTATCTCCAGGAGGCTATGGGGTGTTAGGAAAACCTGTCCTTATTTTTATTCTATCGTGCAGTCAATGGTTTACTAAATTTCATTATTCTATTCCCGGGAGGGGCCGCTACCCCCATTGTTCGAGGCCGTGGCAGAGGCCGGGGGAGGGCACTGGCCCGAGGTAGGGGACGAGGGCACCCCCGAGCTATTCCAGTCATACCACCACTAGAGGACTCTACTATAGAGGAGTAGGGTGAGGTTCCCCCAGCAGGTCCTGCTCCAGTGGACTTTATGATGGCGCCAGGATTTCAGGAGATCATGGGTCGTATGATGCGGTTAATGGACACTATGTCCCAGACCGCTTTATTTTTGGCAGATCCGGCCACATCTCAGGTGGGATGGGGCTCCAGACTCCTACCGCCCAGGGTGCAGGTCAGGAAGCAGTAGTTCATCATACCCTGGGCACACTGCCCGTGGGTGGGGCCCAGCCTGTAGCAGCAGCACCTGAGCTCAGACTAGCTGCGAACGGAAATCCACAGAAGTTACTGGATAGATGGACCCGATTGCACCCTCCTATCTTCGGGGGTGAGAAGGGCGAGGATGCCCAGTACTTTATTGATAGGTGAAGGAACAAAATGCACAACATGAGGATACTAGAGTCCCATTGAATGGATTTCACTACTTTTCAGCTTGAGGGCAGGGCCCGCAGATGGTGGCAGTCCTACATCCTGGGTAGACCGGCAGGTTCCCCTTCTATCACATGGGAGCAGTTCACTCAGCTGTTCCTGTACAGCTATATTCCACCCTCCGAGATGGAAGAGCTGCGATATCAGCTTGAGCAGCTGGAGCAGGGACAGATGTCAGTGACAAACTACGAGGCCAGGGTTTTTAAGTTGTCTTGTCATGCCCTTATGATACTTCCTACTGATGCTGAGAGAGTGTAGAGATTTGTAGCTGGGTTGCACTTAGGTATTAGGGCCAACATGGCCCGACAGGTGGATATGGGGACTCCTTATCAGCTTGTGGTTGAGATAGCTCACCATATTGAGGGTTATCGTTCGAGAGGCAGAGAGCAAGGTCAGCAGGATAAGAGAGCTAGATTTTCAGGAGATTCCAGAGGTGCCCCAGCCAGGGGTAGAGGTCAGTTTGTTAGAGGCCAGCCTAGCAGGCCTCCATATTCAGCTCCTCCACCACCTCCCCTTGGTCCTCCAGTGAGGCCCTATTTCAGCGCCATGCCAGAGAGTTCCTACCGCCCACCAGCCATTCAGGGTTCCTCAGGAGGGTATTCCGGTCATCAGGGGTCTTCTAGTCCTTACTTCAGTGCCATGCCGGAGAGTTCTCACTGTCCCCTAGCTGTCCAGGGTCCTATTTCAGGGCAGCAGGCCATGCCACCAGCTAGATGTTATGAGTGTGGGGATCTGGGCCATATAAGGAGGACTTTTCCCAGGCTTCAGTTCAAGGCCGTTCAGTAGAGCTATCAGCCTACACTTTTAGCACTGGCAGTGCGTCCACCCAGAGGTGGAGGGAAGACTGGTAGAGGTCGTCTCATAAGTGGAGCCCAGGAAGGGGGAGCTCTGCCAGCCCCTATCCATTCCAGCGGAGGTTAGTCTTTCGGCTCCAGCTAAATTCTATGCTATCCCGGCCAGATCAGATGCAGTGGCCTCAGACGCCGTGATCACAGGTATTATTACAGTATGTGGTAGAGAGGCATCGGTGTTATTGGATCCAGGATCCACTTATTCCTATGTTTCGGTCTTATTTGCTCATTTTCTGGATGTCCCTCGTGAGTCATTGGGTTCTCTTATTTATGTGTCCACTCCCGTGGGCGATTCTGTGGTTGTATACCAGATTTGTCGGTCCTGTGTGATTTTGTTTTGTGGGTTCGAGACTCGAGCGAATATCTTATTGCTCGACATGGTTGATTTCAAGATTATTTTAGACATGGATTGGCTATCTCCTTATCATGTCGTGTTAGATTGCCATGCCAAGATAGTTACTTTAGTTATGCCAGAGTCGCCTAGGCTATAGTGGAGAGGTTACTCAGTTAGTGCAGCCAGCCGGGTTATTTCATTCCTGAAGGCTCGACACATGGTCGAGAAGGGTTGTCTAGCCTACCTCGCCTATGTGGGGGACACCACTTCCGAGTCTCCGATGACTGATTCAGTGCCAGTTGTTCGAGAGTTTGCTGATGTATTTTCTTCGGACCTTCCGGGAATGCCTCCGGATCGTGATATTGATTTCTGCATTGATTTAGCTCCAGGCACCTAGCCTATATCTATTCCTCTTTACCGTATGGCTCCTAAAGAGTTGAAGGATTTGAAGGAGCAGCTTGAGGAGTTGTTAGCTAAGGGGTTCATCAGGCCGAGTGTATTGCCGTGGGGTGCTCCAGTTCTATTCGTGAAGAAAAAGGATGGGCCCATGCGGATGTGTATTGATTACCGCCAGTTGAACAAGGTTACGATTAAGAACAATTATCCTTTGTCGCGCATTGATGATTTGTTTGACCAGTTGCAGGGTGCTCGTGTGTTTTCTAAGATTGATTTGAGATCGAGGTATCATCAGTTGAGGATTCGGGCTTCAGATGTTCTGAAGACTGCTTTTCGTACGAGATATGTCCATTATGAGTTCCTGTTGATGTCCTTTGGCTTGACTAATGCCCCAGCATCATTCATGGACTTGATGAATAGGGCGTTCAGGCCGTATATTGATTCCTTTTTCATTGTCTTCATTGATGACATTTTGATTTACTCATGTAGCCTGGGGGAGCACGAGCAGCATTTGAGAGTTGTACTCCAGGCTTCGCGAGAACAGAAGCTATATGCTAAGTTCTCCAAGTGTGAGTTCTGGTTGGATTATGTGTCATTCTTGGGGCACGTGGTATCCTGAGAGGGTATCAAGGTTGATCCTCAGAAGATCGAGGCAGTTCATAGTTGGTCGCGTCCTACTTCAGCTATAGAGATCAAGAGATTTTTGGGCCTAGCAGGCTATTATCGCCGATTTGTGGAGGGGTTCTCTTCTATTGCAACTCTATTGGCCAGATTGACTCAGAAGAATGCCCCGTTTCGATGGTCTGTCGAGTGTGAGGCGAGCTTTCAGAAGCTCAAGACAACATTGACCTCAGCACCAGTTCTAGTATTGCCTTCCGGTTCTGGGATGTATACAGTATATTGCGACTCTTCACGCGTTGGCTTGGGGTGTGCATTGATGCAGGAGGGGATATTTATTGCTTATGCTTCGCGCCAGCTGAATGTTCATGAGAAGAATTATCATGTGCACGATTTGGAGTTGGCAGGGATTGTTCATGCACTTAACATTTGGAGGCACTACTTGTATGGAGTGTCATGTGAGGTTTATATAGACCACCGTAGCTTGCAGCACTCTTTCAAGCAGAAGGATCTTAATTTGAGGCAGCTCATATGGCTTGAGTTCTTGAAGGATTATGATATCACCATTCTTTATCACCCGGGCAAGGCAAATGTGGTAGCAAATTCTTTGAGCAGGAAGGCGGAGATTATGGGTAGCTTGGCTTATATTGCAGCAGAGGAGAGACCTCTAGTCTTGGACATTCATTCCTTGGCCAATCGCCTGGTGAGATTAGACCTTTCAGAGCCCCGTCGAGTTCTTGCACATGTGGTTGCTCAGTCTTCGTTATTGGGGGAGATTAAGGCTCGGCAGTATGATGATCTGTGTTTTGCTGAGCTACGAGAGACAGTGGTTTAGGGTAGGGCCAAGGAAGTTATTATGGGCGAGGATGGTGTTTTGATACTTCAGGTCCGCTTATGTATTCCTAAGGTTGATGGCCTAAGGGAGAGGATTCTAGAGAAGGCACACAGTTCTCGGTATTCTGTTCATCCTGGTGCTACGAAGATGTATCGTGATTTGAAGCAGCATTAGTGGTTGAGGTGAATGAAGAAGGACATTGTGGAGTATGTGGCTAGGTGTCTTAATTTCCAGCAGGTTAAGTATGAGCACCAGACGCCAGGAGGCCTACTTCAGCAGATGCCCATTCCTGAGTGGAACTGGGAGCGCATCACTATGGATTTCGTGGTTGGTTTGCCTCGGACTTTGCGGAAGTTTGACACGGTTTGGATCATTGTGGATAGATTGACCAAATCGGCGCATTTCATTCCAGTAGCTACTACTTATACTTCTGAGAGGTTGGCCCAGATCTACATTCGGGAGATAGTCCGGTTGCATGGTGTGCTGGTGTCCATTATATCAGATCGAGGTCCTCAGTTCACCTTGCACTTCTGGAGAGCATTGCATAGTGAGATGGGAACCCAGATAGACCTCAGCACAACATTTCACCCTCAGACTGATGGTCAGTCGGAGCGTATAGTTCAGATATTGGAGGACATGCTCATGGCATGTGTGATTGACTTCGGAGGTCAGTGGGACCAGTTCTTGCCTTTGGCCGAGTTTGCTTACAATAATAGTTATCAGTCCAACGTTGAGATGGCACCATTTGAGGCTTTGTATGGTCGGCGATGTCGTTCTCCTATCGGGTGGTTTGACCCTGGCGAGGCTAAGTTATATGGCACCGACCTGGTGAGGGATGCTTTGGAGAAAGAGAAGTTGATTCAGGAGAGGCTTCGCACAACACAGTCCAGAAAGAAGAGTCACGCGCATCAGAGGGCGCGTGATGTATCATTTATAGAGGGAGATAGGTTCCTGCTGAAAGTCTCGCCTATGAAGGGTATTATGAGGTTTTAGAAGAAGGGCAAGCTAAGACCGAGGTTTATAGGTCCCTTCGAGGTGTTGAGGTGAGTTGGGGAGGTTGCTTATGAGCTAGCCTTGCCTCCCAGTTTATCAGGAGTTCATCCAATTTTTAATGTAGTCATGCTCCGGAGGTACCACGCCGATATCTTTCACGTGGTTGATTTCAGCACTATTCAGTTGGATGAGAGTTTGAGCTACGGGAGGAGCCAAGTGCTATTATTGATAGACAGGACCGCCAGTTGAGGTCCAAGAGAGTTTCTGTCGTAAAGGTCCAGTGGAAGGGCCAACCAGTTGAGGAGGCGACCTGGGAGTCCGAGGAGGACATGCGGAGCAGATATCCACACTTATTCAGCACTTTAGGTAAGATTCTAGACCCGTTAGAGGACGAACGTTTGTTTAAGAGGTAGAGAATGTAACAACCCGACCGGTTGTTTTACGTTATCGGACCCCATTCCCCTAAATGAAACTTCCTATAGCGGCTTATTGTGATTTATGACTTGCGGGGGTGGTTGGTCCGGGATTCGGAAGTGTTTAGAGTGCTATAGGAACACTTGGTTCCTTAAGGTTGGCCTTTAAGGCTAAGTTTGACTTCGGTCAACATTTTGGGTAAACGACTCCGGAATCGAGTTTCGACGATTCTTGTAGCTTCGTATGATGATTTCGGACCTAGGTGTATGTTCGGAATGGGTTTCTGATGACCCGGGAGCATTTCGGCACCCAATATTGAAATTAGAAGTCTCTTAAGTTCCTATTGTGGTTTGGGACGTGTTTTTGTGTTATCGAGGTCCGAACGGAATTCTGAGATCGGGAATAGTTTTGTTATGTCATTTATGACTTGCCTATAAAATTTGGTATCATTCCGAGTAGTATAGGTCGGTGTGGCGCGTTGTTAGCAAAGTTAAGAAAACTTAAAGTTCCTAAGTTTGGTTCTAGGGGTTTTGAGGGGTGATTTTGAGTTTTAGCGTTGTTTTGGGTGTTCCGAAGGCTCGAGCGAGTCCGTATTATGATTTGGGACTTGTTGGTATATTTGGACGGGGGCTCGGGTGGGCCTAGGTGCCTCCCGGACACCACATGAAACCAAAACCTAGCTGAAATAGCTGTTGGTGCACCTGTTCTGCTGTGATCCGCAGGTGCGGTTACCCAGTCGCAGGTGCGGGACCGCTCCTACGGTCCCAGCATCGCAGGTGCGACCCCCAGCTGGCAGTCCATTTCTCACAGGTTCGGACAATGTTCCGCAAAAGTGGAGCCGTAGGTGCGGGCCCAGGCTTCCTCATCCATTTCCACAGGTGCGAGCCTTTGCTCGCAGGTGCGAGACCGCAGGTGCGGTCCTCGAGCCGCAGGTGCGGAAACACTGTCAGACAGTTTGTTTCTTAAATACGGGATTCTTCATTATTTTTTCATTTCTTCCTCCATTAGAACACCTTGAGATCTTGGGAAAAATACTCAACGACCCAACCACTGAAAGGTAAGTAAATTCTATCTTAAAGTGGTTAATGCATGCATTCTTAGTAGGATTTAACTACTTAATTAGTGGAAAATTTAGGAATTTGGTTAGTAACCTAGGGCCATTGAGAATATAGAAAATTACCCGTCCATTAGCTATGAAGTCAAGTAAAAATCATGTATTAATGATCCTTAGGCTATGGGTGAGTGTTTCCTTCAAAAAAATTTGGAATCCGAGCATGTGGGCCCGGGGTTGGATTTTAGGATTTCTTCAAGAATGGAGAATTTGACTTAGTAGTAGGAGGATTTCCATACTTTGAGCATAAGTTGATGAATTTGTATAACATTTGGCTAGTTTCGAGTCCTCGGGTGTAGAGTTCGGAGTTTCGGGTGCGTTCTTGGTCAGGGGAGTAGATTCGTCACGAGGTGAGTCTCCTTTATAACCTTGTAAGAGGGAATTATCCCCATAGGTTGTTATAAACAATTTCATGTCCTTATTTGTGGGGGCTACGCACGCACGAAGTGACGAGAGTCCGTGAGTAGCTACTACTATATTATGTTGGGTAGTTCTAGGACTCACGAGCATGCTTATATGTGCCTTACATGTATTCCTAAACATATTTTGAGTTGCTTGTTATCCTTGATTTGGCATGAGAATATTAGGAAGTGTTCCATGATATATTGCTTAATTTCTTGCCTTAAAGAATAATCTCTGTTAATTCCTTAAAAAAAGTGATAATTTTATGTATGTATACGACATTGCGTCACATGTATGATTCGTGAGCGGAATAGCCTACTATTATGTCAATCGCGTCGCATGTTCGATTCGCGAGCGGAGTAATAGATGCATCTACGGTTCGAGCCGTTCGACCCTCGGTAGTGCGCATTAAGTTTCGCGACGTTTTGGTCGTACGCTTCCGGCCTATTATGTGTTTTATTATTTACTGGGAATTTGTTGTAATTGTATAAACTGGTTCATGTTAATAAGGGAATTTAGTACATCATGTGTTAGTGAAATTTGACATGCAAAGGTAAATACAACTATACTTGATAATTTATATCTTTGTGATTTCTACGACTATTATGCCTGCCTAGTTCCTATTAAATCATGTTATTTAGAAATGTTGACCCTAGTAAGTATCACGTCTGCCTCTCGTCTCTACCTCTTCGAGGTTAGGCGGGATACTCACTGGGTACATATTTGTTTTATGTACTCATGTTGCACTTCTGTACTTAATTGTACAGGTTCTGAGGCTGGTGTATCTGGTTATCAGATCGGAGCTCGATTCTGATCTTAGTTTGACCCGACTTTACGGTGAGCTACTTCTCCTGACGATCCTCCGCAGCACCATGGAGTTTTCTTTTTCTTATTTCCCGTCTATTTCTTTCAAACAGTGGGATTGTATATTATGTTTTGTATATTCTGTTAGTATGCCCGTAGGTCTTGTGACACTAGTTCTTGGCACACACGTAGTTGTTATTTTGGTTTGCGGGTCTGTATATATATATATATATATATATATATTGTCTCATTCCTCTTTTTGACTGTTTTTGGTAAAAAAAAAAAAAAGGCTTGCTATCTTTTTCGGTAAATGTTTTGAACTTTAAAACTTGGCACGTATTGGGATGGTTAACCAAGCATGGGAGGAATCCTTAGTAATTTAAGTGTGGGATTGCCTAACACCGAGGTTGGGTGCCATCACGACCTGAGTTAGTATTTTGGGTCGTGACACCGCGAGGACCCGTGTTCAAATAGGCAAAAGTGCCCATCACCATGCAAGAGCGAACTCAAAGTTAAATGCTTGAAAGAACTGTTGTGTTGAGAGAAGAAGATATTAAAGCCTTGTCCCAACCACATGATGATGCACTGGTAATTTCTTTTCTCTTAAACAACGTTCAAATTAAACGTGTGTTCGTGGATCCATGTAGCTCGGCCAATATAATCGGATCGGGGGTAGTGGAGCAGCTCGAACTATTCGACCAAATCATACCCGATTCTTAAGCCCTCAATGGGTTTAACATAATGAGCGAAGCAACAAAGAGGGAAATCACCCTCCCAGTCAATGTGTCCAGTACAGTTCGGGATACCAAGTTTCATGTCATCGAGGGTAACACGAAATACAACGCCCTGCTTGGAAGGCCATGGATACATAGTATAAGAGCGGTACCATCGACTCTCCATCAGATGTTGAAGTTCCCAACTAAAGATGGCATAAAAATGGTGTACGAAGAGCAACACGCGGTAAAGAAAATGTTCGCAGTGCACGATGATGAAGAAGACTTCCTCACCCCTCGAACCTTCGTTGTCCCCGAAGAATCGGACGCAACAAAATCAACGGTTGAAGAACTGGAGCAGGTTGTTTGATGAAACATCTACCAGATCGAAAGGTATACCTGGAAACGGGATTAACCCCCGAACTCAGGAAGAAACTCATTCAATTTCTTATTAACAACATTGATTGCTTTTCTTGGTCTCACTTAGACATGACAGGGATCCCCCCCCCCCGGGAATAACCACCCATCGGCTAAGCGTCGACCCCAGGTTCAAACTGGTGAATCAAAAAAGGAGGCCTCAGTCTGAGGTAAAACATACGTTCTTCAAAGACGAGGTAACGGAACTCCTCAAAATAGGGTCCATCATGGAAGTAAAATATCCCGAATGGCTGGCCAATGTAGTAGTAGTTCCCAAAAAGGGGAACAAATTAAGGATGTGCGTAGATTATAAAGACTTAAATAAATCATGCCCTAAAGATTCATTCTCATTTCCTAACATCGATCGCTTGATTGATGCCATGGCCGGCAACGAGATCCTCACCTTTCTCGACGCCTACTCCGGGTACAATCAAATTCAAATGAACCCCGAGGATAGGGAAACAATTTCGTTCATCATGAAGTATGGCACATACTGCTACAATGTAATGCCCTTCGGGCTAAAAAAATGCAGGGGCCACGTACCAACGCTTAGTTAATAAGATGTTCGAACGTCAAATAGGTAAATCTATGGAAGTTTACATTGATGACATGAAAGTAAAATTCTTGCGCGCAGAGGACAATTTGACTCATTTGCAAGAAACTTTCGACACCCTTACAAACTACAACATGAAGCTCAACCCCGAGAAATGCGCCTTCGGCATGGGTTCGGGCAAATTTTTAGGCTTCATGGTATCAAACAGGGGCATCAAAATCAACCCCGACAAAATCAAGGCCATCAAAGAAATCACAGTGGTAAACAATGTGAAGGTCGTATAGCGGCTGACCAGGCGGATAACGACGTTGGGCCGATTCATCTCGAGGTCATCAGATCAGAGCCATCACTTTTTCTCCCTACTCAAAAAGAAAAACAACTTTGAGCAGATTCCGGATTGACAACATGCCTTGGAGGAGTTAAAGCGGTATCTCGCAAGCCCTTCTTTGCTCCACACCCCAAAAGAAGAAGAAATACTATATTTGTACTTAGTAGTGTCCACTGTAGCAGTAAGTAGTGTGTTGGTTCAAGATGAGCAAGGTACATAATTCCCTGTCTACTATGTGAGTCGAACCCTGGGAGATGCTGAAACCAGGTATCCACACTTAGAAAAATTAGCTCTTGCATTAATAAGTGCATCTCGAAAATTAAAGCCTTATTTTCAATGTCATGTATATGTGTTTTAACGACGTATCCTCTTTGAAATATATTGCATAAACCCGAATTATCGAGCCGACTGGCCAAACGGGCCATCGAGCTCGGGGGATATGATGTCGAATATCATCCCCGAACAGCTATCAAGTCCCAAATTTTGGCGGACTTCGTGGCCGACTTTACGCTCGCCCTTGTGCCCGAGGTAGAAAAAGAACTTCTACTAAAAACGGGCACAACATTGGGGATATGGACCCTATTCACCGATGGTGCCTCGAACTTGAAAGGATCCGGGCTCGGCATAATTCTGAAGCCACCTACAGGTAGCTTGATTAGAAAATCTTTAAAAGCTGCAAAGTTTACTAACAACGAAACCGAGTATAAGGATATGATTGCAGGACTCAAATTGGCCAAAGGCCTAGGAGCGGAAGTCATCGAAGCAAAATGTGATTCCCTTCTGGTAGTAAATCAGGCAAATGGGAGCTTCAAGGTTCAAGAGAACAGGATGCAACGATACCTAGATAAACTTCAGGTCACTTTGCGTCGCTTCAAAGAATGGACTTTGGTCCACATACCTCGTGAGGAAAACAGCAAGGCCGATGCACTCGCAAACCTGGGATCATCCGTTGAGGAAGATGACATAATCCTCGGGGCTGTTGTTCAGCTATCCAAATCGGTCACTAAAGAAGGTCATGCCGAAATCAACTCCACCAGCCTGACATGGGATTAGAGAAATAAGTACATCGATTATTTGGGAAGTAGGAAGCTACCCACGTACCCAAGAGAATCAAGGGCCAAAGCAGCTCAATTTTCACTCGACGAGAATGGAACTCTATACAGAAGAACTTTGATGGGCCCCTAGCAGTATGCTTGGGGCTGGGAGACACTGATTACGTGCTCCAAATAAAACAAAGAGGGCACCTTTGGAAATCACTCCGGTGCCGACTCCTTAATTCGAAAGGTGATCAGAGCAGGATACTATTGGGACATCATGGAAAAGGACACCAAAGAATTCGTCCGAAAATGCGACAAGTGCCAAAGATTTCCACCAATGATCCACCAACCCGGTGAACAGCGGCATTCAGTCTTATCCTCATGGTCATTCATGAAATGGGGAATGGAAATCGTCGGTCCCCTACCAACAGTTCCAGGTAAAGCTAGATTTATTCTATTTATGACTGACTACTTCTCAAATGGCTGGAAGCACAGGGCTACGAGAAGATAAGAGAAAAAGAAGTCATCGCCTTCATCTGGGATCATATCATGTGTCGATTCAGGATCCCCTCCGAGATAACGTGTGATAACGGGAAGCAGTTCATCACTAGCAAAGTGACAAATTTTTTGAATATCACAAAATCAAAAGGATCCTATCAACGCCCTACCACCCATGTGCACATGGTCAGGCCGAGTCCACAAACAAGACCATCATTCAAAACTTAAAAAAGAAGTTAAAAAATGCGAAAGGAAAATGGAGAGAAATGCTGCCCGAGGTACTATGGCCATATCGGACAACCTCTAAATCGAGCACAGGAGAGACGTCGTTCTCTCTGGTATATGGGACGGAGGCTTTGATAGCAGTCGAGGTGGGAGAGCCAAGTACCAGATTCTGACATGCCACCGAGGACTCAAACAATGAGGCCATGACTATAGCCCTCGAACTATTAGATGAAAAGCGAGAAGCTTCACTGGTCTGGATGGCCGCCCCAAAATAAAGGATCGAAAGATACTATAACAGGAGAACAAACCTCTGACATTTCGGAGTCAGGGACTTAGCCCTAAGAAAAGTTACCCTAAAAACTCGACACCCTAATGAAGAAAAGCTGGCCCGAGATGGGAAGGACCGTACTGCATCCTCAGAGTAATCGGCAAAGGGTCCTACAAACTCGGGACCATGGAAGGCGAGCAACTTCCAAACAATTGGAACGTATCAATGCTCAGGCGCTATTATTGCTAAGGTATAACTTTCTCCCTTTTCATTTTGTGCTTCACAATAATTACAGGTATCCGATGGAAGACACCGCGACACCTTTCGACTCGAAGGCCTTAGGTTTTAAAGCATGTGTTGCGCTCTTTTTCCCTCATGTCGGATTTATCCCAAATTGGTTTTACCAACGAGGTTTTTAACGAGGCAACATCTATATGCTACCTAAGAAGAATTCAACAAGTATTCAAGGCTTCTCTTCAATCGACCTCAAATACTGAGGCGCATCCCCCGGGAGATCACCTCCTCGAAGAAACTAAAATATGCCAAAGAGTCTCTCGACAAGAGAACGATATATGGGACCAAACGATCGAATGAACCGTGTCCGCATAGAATAATTGAACCCTCGATGGAGAAAAAATGTATACTTGTACCAAGTAATCAAAGGAGAATATTTTATCATTAAAACACTTCGCGCGTCAAAGAAGTTTGCTATTTTCACAAGAAACGGCTTTAGGGCCAGAAATTTCCCGGACACTCGGGGACTGACACCGAAAACTCGAAGCCGTAAGACCTCAGGGCCAGCAACTTCGAGCTCATAAGCCCTCCATGAGGCACCAATATAAGCCATCCATGAGGTAATATCGTATCTATAAGCCCTCAACGAGGCAACATCAAATTTGTAAGCCCTTAAAAAAGGCATAACCCCGACTCGGGGACTGTCCTCGACAGTCTGCTCATCGAGCTATCTAACTTGAAATCGTAAGACCTCAATCTGGAAACTTCAAGTTCATAAGCCCTCCATGAGGCACCAACGTAAGCCCTCCATGAGGCAATATCAACAGTATAAGCCCTCCACGAGGCACCAATGTAAGCCCTCCACGAGGCAACATCAAAACTGTAAGACCTCAAGCAAGGCATGAATCGTGAGACCTCCACGAGGCAATATTAAATCTGTAAGACCTCAAGCAAGGCATGTACAAATTTGTAATACCTTAAAAAGGCATAATCCCGATATCAAATTCAAGGCTATATATTCGAACTTGTAAGACCCCTAAAAGGGCATATCCTCGATATAGACGCCGAGGCTATCTCACTCGGGGACTAAAAGGCTACGGTCGAACACAATGAACACAGTCATAAGGCTCCGACCGAACTAACGCGACTCGGAGACGTCCGACCGTCGCCATAAAATCACAGGCCTCCAATTACTTTGAAAGTACTTCGAAAAGAACTGGTTAAAGGTCGTACCGACCCAACACATAAGAGCCCAAGTCGCCAGCCACATTAAAGGTCATACCGACCCAGTACGTAAGAGCCCAAGTTGCTAGCCATACCAAAGGGCGTACCGACCTAATGCATAAGAGCCCAAGCGCCAGCCTAAAGAGCCTCAGGGCCTATTTAAAAAAATCTAAGGGTCGATGAGCTCGAGTCAAAACCCGACTCGAGGATTGAGCCCTAAACGGTTAACCATACTAGAGGTCGTTCTGACCCAACGCGTAAGAGCCTAAGCGCCAGCCATGTTAAAGGTCGTACCGACCTAATGCGTAAGAGCCCGCGGGACAGCCTTAAAATCCTCAGGGCCAATTTATAACCCCAAGGGTTTCATTTAGAAGTCCAATTCATCGGACTAATCATCAACAGGAATCAAAGTCTATTCCAAGAAACAAAGAATTACGCCTAGGAATAACGAAAAGCCTTTTATATATGATAAAAGTTCACAATGCTTATTTACAAAGCTCAAAGTCGAAGCCCTTACACAGGGAAAAAGAACAAATGAAAACCTAACCTACCACCGGGGTGTGCCTTCAACAGGCTCCCTTAGAGGTTATGCCTTCAACGGCTTGTCCCTCGGANCCCCCCCCCCCCCCCGGGGACTTCATCTTCATCTTCATCTTCATCATCTTCTGATCCACTGATCGAATCATCTTCGGAAGCAAGCAGGCTGTCGATTCCTCTTCTAGGGTCTTCACCCTCTCGATCTCAGCAGAAAAATCGAGGGCCCATGCATGTACATCCTCGAGAGCCTGCCTTCGAGATATTAATCTGGCATGCTCCAGGGCTCGGGCAAACTCAAGATCGGCCTCCTCAGATGCTTTCCTGGCCTGGGCATTTGCAGCAGCAGCATTGTCTTTGTGCGAGGATATGAGCGCATCGGCTTCAGCCTTATCGAAGATAGCGCGGTGGACGATTCAGCATAGAGGTCCTTATACTTACTACTCTCTGCCATTGCATCCCGAAGACTATGCTCAACCGAGGATAACTTCCCTTAGAGGGTATCTTTCTCAGAGTTTATCTCGTTCACACACTGCTTAAGTCTAAGGATCTCGGCATCCCTGGCTCTAAACCCCTCCCACATCAGGGCATCTTTCCCCTTAAGCTGCAAAGATCATCCCGAAAGTGTTAAGTACTAAGATCGGGTAGGATCAAAAACAAAACATATGAAGACTATGTTACCTGCTCATAAAGATCGCTCTGTTCCCGAGATACCGTTCCTATACGAGCTCGGAGATCAAGCATTTCTTCCTCCTTTTGGCAGAAGAGCCCTGACCTCGTCTGCCTCTGATGAAAACCTCCTACACTCCCCCTCGTAATGGGCCAACTCAGCCTGAAACTTGGAAGTGACTCGATTATAAAGAACTTTCGCCTGAAATCATAAAGGAAGGAGAATCAGAGAAATAGTGATCAAAGCTCAAAGCAATCGATGAAAGTAACTTGTTTGCAGAGCCCCTTGGCTTCCCCGAAAATGAGTGAGGCGTTAAGTTCGAGATTCTTCTCAGCCATCAACAAGTGACCTTCAATTACGTCATTCCTTCCGAGAGGCGCCCCCGCATCAGAAGATTCTATATTATGGGCATTTTGTACCTCCCTCGAGGAAAATGTTGGAACCGGTGGGGAATCACCTGCATCAATAATCCCGGCTAAATCGATCGGGGCCTTCAGCTCACAATTGAGCTCCCTTAACTCACCTACCAAGTGCCCTTCAGCCAGGGGATATTTTGACTATCAGCCGGCTCAGGAACATCATCTGACCCATCCTCGAAAGCCTCTTCGGCCCGAGGAAGGATGGGATCATCAACTTTTGGTTTAGAAGCACTCGTCTCAACAGTCATCGGCTCAGCAAAAGCCGTAGCAGTTACGCCTCCACTTCCCCCGAGAGGCATCGGGGAATCATTTTTCTCGTTTAATGCCACGGAGTCAACCTTAGATTTTTGCACTCTAACCCTCTTTGGCTTCAAAGAGTCGGTCGGCGATTTCCCTTTTCTCTTTTTCCCCTCATTTGCTTTTGAGGTATCTGCTTCCCTAGGCAGTGCTTCTCTCATCAAAGAGGCCTCCCCTAGGCCTGCATAAGCATAGAACACAAGCACGAGAAGTTAGAATATGTTCAGGGGATATCTCTTTTAAAAGAACTCGGGTATGACAAGACAGAAGGCCCCACCATGATTTTTAGCTTCCCATCGGCCCCTGGCCAGGTCACGCCATACGCGCTCAGCATACGGGCAGGTCGAATCGAGTTGGGGAACCCAGCCTGAGATATCCTTAACCGCATCGGGGTACCATGCAACACTGCATCATCAAAGGAAATTAGTTCGAGGTGAAGTTGGTATGAAGGAAAGTGAAAAAAGCTCAATTAAAGTATTAACTTACGATTCATATTCCATTCCTCAGGGAATGGCATCCTTTCGACTGGAACCAGATCTGAGGTCCTAACTCGAACAAAGCGGCTCATCCACCCTCTATCCTTGTCTTCATCGGTGCAAGCAAAGAAACCTTCGCGGAAAGACGTTGAAGCTTAATCAGACCACCCCGATAAAGTCGGGGACTATACATTCTAATCAGGTGCTCGAGGGTAAAAGGCATCCCCTCAACCATATTTGCAAAATGCCTAATCATGTAAACGGTACGCCAAAATGATGGATGAATATAGTTGAGTGTCATTTGATATCGTTTGTAGAAATTGAGAACCACGGGGTCTATCGACGGCGAAGACGGCCCTACCGGGCCCAGGGTAAATGGATAAGTGTATAAACTGAGGAAGCCGGCTTTATGGGTTGTTATGTCTTCCTCCCGAGAGAGAATCTCCACTTGCACCACATCTCCCCAAAGTCAGTCAACCTTCACCTTCTCGATGTTTGTTATTAGGCTAAGACATGGGTTCACACCGTCCCGGCTTCGAAGAAGGTTTGTCGACCTTAAAATCAGAGATTATTTCACAGGGTCCGGGGATGCATCCCTCAAGACTTGGGAGTACCGTTTCCTTTCCCTTAGAGGAACTTGAAGATGAGGAAGCTTTATCATCTCGGGGAATAGTTTTGAAGGCGTTCGTCATTTTTGCTGAAAGTTTTCAAAGGAAACGAGAGAAAGCTGATTGAGAAAAGGGTACAAGAGAGAAGTAATGAGACATCTTTTTAAAAGTTGGAAGGAGTAATGGAAGATAAGAAGGAGTAATTATAGGGGCCAACCGTGCGCGTTGGGAAAATCCAAAAGACAGCTAATCACTGTAATCAATTTGAGTCTTACAAGAACTATGTAAATGTGGATTTTGGGAATCTCTCCTATCACATCAGTTGCTTACATGACATGACTGACATGGTGATGGAAGCATTGAAATTTGGTGAATTCAAATCGTTTCTTGTCTTTTCATTCCAAGAAACGCGGGGACTATATGTATACGGTAAAATCGGGGAAGGCCGATTTTAGGGCTTCTACAACGTTCCGAGCCTCGACCACGATTGTATCAGAGCAGAATCTGAGGTTCGACACCGAGGTTCATTCCTCTAGGAAGAATATCGAATATTCTCCATGCTCTACCTCAAGGAAGTGTATATCGATGACCATCATGAAAAAGCGAGAAATTTCCAAAAGGCACGTGGTTAAAGCTGATCAAGTCTGCAAGAATAGTACAAGTCCGTACCGAGACATTAAATAGATGTACCAGCTGCATTTCTTTGTAATAATTACACATGTACTATGTTGGGAATCCCCTGTTATATATAGGATACCCTTGTCACTTTGTAACACACATGATATTCAATACAAGGACAAGAACATTCCCTGCTCTCTACCTCAAACATTCTCTACAATTGTTCCATTCATTTATTCCCTTTCATTTATTTTGTTCATCAATTGTTATTCATTTATTTCTCATTATTGATCATAAAGAGGCCATCTTCGAGGCCTTCAATACTGTTGTATCCTCATCGACCACCCTCTGTCAAGCCCCCGAGCTCGACCTCGAGGCCCTATTTCGACCAAGCTCGAGACCCCATCTCATGACCGCTCGGTTCGTATAACTCTGTTATCCTTCGCTCTTGTCTCATTCTTGGTAACTCTCACCTAGCATCTATTGCCTAAACAACTAGTATTAAAATAGATCACATATTTTTAGAACCACAAAATTAAATATAATTGTAATTACCATTTTCAAGATAAACACATACATATAATTCCCAAACATCCTACTTTCAGTCACCTCCAGCTCGTCTAAACGACAAAAAAACCAAGCCTAACTTTGACCACAAACAACCCAGACAGTATACTGCCATTGCTGAACCCATCGACCAGTTGTACGAAAGGTTAAAGGCTGCTAGTTATGTCACCCCTATTCCCGATGTGGCTATTCCCGTTGTGGCTGTGGACAATTCATCTCAATGGGTCAATCCGAATAAAACCTGTACATATCATTTTGGTATGAAAGGGAACACAATTAAAGAGTGTCGGACGTTGAAGGATAAGATCTAGACCTTGATTAATAATAAGGTCATCCAGGCGAAGGAAGTTGAACCCAACGTCCGCAACAACCCTCTTCCAGATCATAGGGATGAGGGGATCAATGTGATAGAACCTGATGAGGCGTGGGATCCCGAGGGATCAATTGGAATTATCAAAGAAGGTGACGATCATAAGAAACCCGCAATGAAGCCCAATCCTATTTGGTGCAAATACAGCCGCCAGTTGAGGTTGAGGTCACCACATCGGTTCCATTTAAGGTTGAAGTAACACCACCTGCAACCACACCTGTTCCATTTGAGGTGGAAGTAGCCACACCTTTCACAGTGACGGTATCAACCACACCACCCTTCAGTACCAATGTTGTACCTTGGGATTATGTGGCCGAAGCTAGAAGAAAGGGGAAGGCAAAAATGGAAGAATCCGGCGATGCACAAGGGATGACCAGAATGGGAAGGGTTTACATGCCAGAACATTTGGTAGAAACTAGTAAGCATGCCTCCAACAAACCGCCCATTATTGATACTGGTCCCGATGACCTTTGGAGGAAAGTAAAATCAAGGGAGTATTCTATTGTTGATCATCTGAACAAGACTCCCGCCCAGATATCCATCCTGTCATTATTGCAAAATTCTGAAGCACACAAGAATGCTCTGATGAAGGTGTTGAATTAAGCATATGTGCCAAACAACATCACCAGTGGGGATATGGATAACATGGTAGGAAAAGTATTAGAAGGCCATAAGATGACCTTCCATGAAGACGAACTTCCATCGGAAGGGTTAAGTCATAACAGGGCATTGCACATCAACAGTGCAATGTGAAGATAAGTTCATCGCCAGATTTTTGATAGATGGAGGATCTAGCCTCAACATTTGCTCGTTGACAACTCTGAAGAGGTTGGGCAAAGGTTTACATGAGATACGAGCAAGTACTATGAATGTGAAGAAAGCATTCGCTGGATCTCAAAGGGCCACGGTCGGAGAAACTAACCGATGCTTGCAAATGGGTCCTACCTAGTTCGATGTTGAATTCCAGGTACTAGACATATCCGCCTCCTACAATTTGTTGTTGGGACGACCTTGGATACACGCCGCTGGAGTTGTCGCTCGCACCATGCACCAAGCGGTAAAATTTGAGTGGAACCATCAAGAAGTGATCATCCATGGAGATGACAGTGACCCTATTTACACCAGTCAGACTGTTCTGGTGGTTGAAAACAAAAGGAAGTTAGGCAGAGAAACCTACCATCGCAACGAGCGTGTTAACACGATTGAAAAGGATAAATGGTGGAGTAGCAAAATAGAGAGTATAAGGGCATGGAAAGGGTATGAACCTAGCAGGGGGCTCGGTAAAAGCCTTCAGGGTATCTCCAAGACAATACAGTTGAAACGCCATGGTAAAACCTTTGGGCTAGGGTATCAGTACACCTGGCAGGAATACGATGAGTGGTCCCCACCGTGGCGTGCTCCATACTACCCTCTTGAGCAACTCATGCCACACTTGAGTCAGACCTTCCTTCAGGACGATATCATATGGGGATCAGAGTAAGAAGAAGCATTGGAAGCATTGAGGAATTTGTTATTAGAAGATGATGATATGGACTGTTGTGTGATTGTCGAGGAGGAGGAGGGGGAGGAGTAAGTCCCTACTATCCAAGTTGTGGAAAGAGGAACATTCCTCAAGAACTGGACTGTTAGACCATCGAGGGCCCGACGAGTCCCGGGGTAGCAAGGATGAACAACATTGTTTAATTTTGCTTTTCTAGAAAAATGATTTTCTTTTTTGCGTTTTGTTTTAAATAATATTTTTGATGTTCCAAAACCATTATTTAAATTATTTGAAAAATAACTTTTGTTTAACGCTTTCAATTAATTGATGTTTATTATTACCACTTTTCTCTCGTATCTTTATCCTTACAGCATTACTATTTCCTATCTCGATGAACTGACAACTATGACATGTAATGAGACAACGCAACAAAAGGATAGTGATTCAGAAGAAGAGGATGTAATACCTGAAGAGATCATCAGAGAAGTAGAGAATTTTGAGAACAAGCCCAAGTCCAACATGGACGAGACCAAGATAGTCAACTTGGGAGTTTCTGAAACCGTCAAGGAAACCCGTATAAGCATCCATTTGTCACCATCAGAGAAAGAAGAATACACTCGGTTCCTGAAAGAATATGAGGATATCTTTGCATGGTCATACAATGATATGACAGGTTTGAGCACATCCATAGTGGCTCACAAGTTACCCACATATCCAATGTGTCCGCCAGTGAAGCAAAAACTCAGGAAATTCAAGCCAGACATGAGCCTTAAAATCAAAAGGCGTCAGACTAAGACAGTTCACACCAGGTCAACTGATGCTGAAAAAGATTTTACGCATCAAGATGAAGCCAAAGGGAAAATCTCCCCCAACTGGCAAGGTCCTTACATGGTTCATAGAGTATTAACAGGAGGAGCACTCATACTCGCAGAGATGGACAGAGAAATTTGGCCAAAGCCTATCAATTCAGATGCAGTCAAAAGATACTATGTGTAAAATCATCTTATGCATTTCTATATGATGTAAATGGAACTATGCTCGACCTGATTCCCATTAAAAAGGAGATACATAGGTAGCCATATGGGTTCAGTCACAATTCAATAAAATTTCCATTTTCCCCATCATCAGAAACTGGGGCAGAATTTTGAGGAGGACCCTCAAAATTCTACGGCAGAAGAAGTCGCAATGTCTCTCATCGTGCCACATTCACTGGTTCATCTAACCAATTTCTAAACTGTATTTTACTATGTCTTTAAAAAATATGCATGCCTGCTTTTGAAATAAAGTCTTCTTTAGCAAATGCTACCCCTATAATTTGAACAGGATCTTCAGACAGAGCGGAGCAAATCAAGCAATCAGACGAAGACACGAACCAACCTTCCCCCTGCAAAACTCATGATTTTTCTTTGAATGCAGGACAAGGAATATGCACACCTTGGAATCACATCCTTCATAACAACAAAGATACCGAACTCATTCCCAGCTAAGAAATACTCTACTATCACCTATTATGTATTCATTGCATGAAACTGAGCTCTGTCTCAATCCTGCATGAGGCTAAGCATTGCCTCCATATTTGCATAAGGCTATGCTCTACCTTCTATTTGCATGAGACTAAGCATTGTCACAAATCCTGCATGAGGCTAAGCATTGCCTCCACCTTGCATAAGGCTAAGCACTACCTTCTCCCTGCATGGGACTAAGACCTGTCCCGAACTTTGCATGAGACTAAGCATTGTCTCAAATCATGTATGAGGCTAAGAATTGCCTCCACATTGCATAATAAACACTACCTACTCCCTGCATGGGACTAAGCCATGTCCCGAACTTTGCATGAGACTAAGCATTGTCTCAAATCCTACATGAGGATAAACATTGCCTTCACTTGCATAAGGCTAAGCACTGCCTTCTCCTTGCATGGGACTAATTCATGTCCCGAACCTTGCATAAGGCTAAGCTCTGCCTTCTATTTGCGTGAGACTAAGCTCTGTCTCAATCTTTGCATGAGGCAAAGCCCTGCCTCCCTATCTACATAAGGCTAAACATAACCTTCTCTTTGCATGGGACTAAACCATGTCCTGAACCCTGCGTAGGACTAAGCCCTGTCCTGAATCTTGCATAAGGCTAAGCAGTGCCTTCTCTTTGCATGGGACTAAGCATTGTCCCGAATCCCACACGATACTAAGAATTATCTCTCTTGCATTATTTATTTTATTCTCTCGGGCTAAGCTCTTCCCTCAACTCCATGCAAGACTAAGCCTTGTCTTGTCGCTCCTAGCATCATGTCTTTGCACCTCTTGGGATGAAATATCACCAGCTTGTCCTAAGGCATGATAGTCTGAAGGCACCATACTCATAGCCGGGAGACACCATGTCATGGCCTGAGGATCTCTCAAAATTTCATATAATTATTCAAAGGCGTCATGGTTCGGAGATACCATTTTCATGGCCCCAGAACAACATTTCATGGCATGTGAATCCCTTACCACTCAATTCATGGCCCGGGATATCATGGTCTAAAGATGTCATCCTCAACCGTCCAAAGACAATCTGCATGGTCTAAAGGGAATTTGCATCACGTTTAAATTTACGCAAATATATATGCTTGTAGTGCGTCTTTTGTTTGCAAGTAACCCGATGAGGGAAAAATTCCGCTCCATTTCTTTCACACTATTTCAAACCTGACCGCTCACCGTAACCATTTCAACTATTCAAAACCTTGTGTCCGTTCTTGTAATACCTTCATCAGTATATTTCGCTGGTGAATCCAGAACTACACACGACCTGATTCCTGTAAAACAAGGGATATGTAGGAAGCTCAAGAACAAGAGTGCGGCCTATGTCTCGCGAATCACCTTACTTGGTCAAAATTTGCCATCATATCTTTATCCGATAACTCTTTCATCCTTCCCGGGTAAAGAGGGGCAGCTGTTGATACCCAATTTTCCCTATATTATTTTTAAAATACATATATATCTTCAAACAATGCATGATCATTAATTAATATTTTTTTCATAATCTCTGCATTTTTTAAGGATTTTTTTATTAATTTATCCCAGTATTTTTATTATATAAACAATTACTAATTGCATCACAAATGGTTTTATGATAATTTTATTGCTTAATTTTATCATTTATATTTATACCAAGCTTTAGTTATTTCATGAATATCCATATCCACATTTTAGGTTATAATTGCAGTAACTTTGCAATAATAGCCCATGTGTGCATAATTACCTTATTTCACAAGAAAATGGCATTTTTGTATTTTTATAATATTAAGTAATTATTTTAAATTATTTTTTTATACATCAATAGTAGTTTTGTATCATTTATTAGCTATTTTATAAATTATTTTATCAAATTAATAGGGTATTTATCAAACAGCCTCTTTTAATTTGGCGTAATTTCGGAACTGGCCCAAAATATTACCCCCAGCCCAATTAAAATCATATACCAATACCCTGACCCAATTTTTAAACCCACCCAACCCCTCAAATCTAATCCTGGTCGTTGATCTCAAAAGATCAACGGTCCAGGATCATTTTCCTTTTTTAATTACACCAAACGACCCCTAACCCTAGTCATTTTTTCCATCCCCGTCGCCCATGTTTCCCTCTTCCTCTCTTCTCTCCCAGATTCTCCCTAACCCTAGCCTGCTGTCACCGGATACCCTTCAATCCATGGGGTTTCCCTTTGATTTTAGGCCCCAGTCGGCCTCCTATCTTTACTTGTTGTTCGATTTCGTTGTTGTTTGATGGAATCTCAAAGAGATTCAACTAGACTTTGTCCGAAACTTTTCATTTTTCTCGATGAACCTGCATGTGTTCATCTCCGTTTTGGTGAGTGCTATTATCTTCATGTTTATGGCTTAAATCTATGGTTCCAAACCGGATTTTTTCTCACCTCTGTCATTTTTAAAACCCTAGTCTCTTACTGTTCGAGCCGGTTCAGATCTCTATAGATCTGAGATGTTTTGGAGTTTAGCTGATATTTCTCTTCAAAGATCTTCTATTTTTTTTTCTTATTATTAACCGATTTTTTGTTTTCTCTAAAGCTAGGGTTTTATCTTTAAGTTTCTGCAAAAAATCTTTAAAAAATTAAATGTTTAACTCTGGTTCTCTTTACTTATTCGATTGATTTTCATGTCTATGTTCTAATCCCTAGGGTTTCTAATTACTTCACTACTTGTTCTGATATTTGCCCGTTATTCTTCGTCCTGTTAATTAACATAGGATAACTGATTTATTTCTCCTAATTAGGGTTCGAAATTATAATTTTCTGTTAAGAATGGTATTTCTTTGTGATTTTTACTTATTTTTCCTTATTCATGACTCATAATTGATACTACTTGCCTTAATTATGTTACTAGCCTAATTTATGGGATTTGATTGTTTTAACCGGCCCCTAAATGATCTCTGATTTATTTATTTACCTTATTAAACCTCTAACTTGGTTGTTAATTGATTCTCCCTAATTAAGGGGTGTTTTCCGGATTCTGTTTAATTACTTGATTGAGTTTAGACCCAATTAACTAGTTAATTTTATTTGCATACCTTATTTGTGAACTCTAAATATTCCTTGCCTTATTTGTCTACTATGTTGAATGCTTTATAAAACCCTATTCTGATTTTTCAAAACACACGAACACGCACAGAAAGATACAAAAACACCTACACACACAAACTTAATTTCACATGCACACTCACAACTGTAGTTCATTCTGTCACTTCTATTTGTTGCACTGTCTAGCCGGCTGAAAGCCAAGGCTAGACTCTTGGATTCTACTTGCCTCACCTTCCTATTTGCTACCTATTAACTGGTATGCCTCCACTTCTGTTATCATTCTATATGCTATGTAGTTAGACCTCAAAATGCTTCTGTTGGCCTTATGTTTTTCTGTTTATTACTCTTAACTAGCATGACTTAATTCCGGTTGATTTATCATGTCCTATATGTTAGTATGGCATATTCATGTTTGATCCATGACACTTGTTTACTTGTTTCTCAACTAGCATGCCTCAATTCCTGACCTGTTTTATGTGTTGATAATTTACCTTAACATGTTCCTGATTAATTCATGATTTCTGTATACCTCTTTCAAGGATAATGGTGCTCTAAAATCATGCCACCCTTTCTGTATGACTGTCAGATTAGTAACTTAACTTTATCGTGATGTTCTCTGTTTAATACATGTCTATATTCTCACCTAGTAATAGTTAATGAACTAAGTCTATTCCAACCATGGGAAACCTTATTTGACTTAATTATGACTCTATTCTGTCTATGATTCTAGTGTTCTTAGTGATTGTTTAACTACTGGAATTCATGTCTGAATTCAGTCTGCTAAATGTGGTTTNCCTAAAAGTATCTCCTACTTTTATATACTATTTTCAACTCCTACTCTTAGATATCTAGGGTCCTGTCCCCCTCCCCCAGTGTGAGCACTGCCTAGGAGCCATGAGACTCCTCTGAACTCTGACACACTGGGGATGGCCTTCCAAACTTGTTTCTTTGAAAAGGTTCTGGTGTGAGCATTGCCCGGGGTCCCTGAGACCCTTGGGAACTTTGACACCCAGAAGCCCATTTGGTGTATTATGAACTACTAGTATACTCCAGATTCTATTGGAGACCTGGCTTCCAGGTTGACTTTGGGCCTGCCAAGGCTCGCTATAGTATAGTGATTTTCATTATGTAATTCATTTGTATTGGTCTGTAATAATAATCTCTGTAAAACAGATATGGGGTTATTATTAAAAGCTGGGGAGGGATTTTTATATGTCTTTTATCATATCCGGGTAGAAATCATGCTTATAGGCTGTTGTGGTGATTCCTTATGTGCATTAGAAACCATGCCTATAGGGTTTATCTCATTATCCTGAATTCTCACACTCTACATCCTAGAAATCCTGCTTCTAGGTCGTTTATCAATTCTGCATCAATAATCATGTTTTCAAAATCTCCATGTGTGCATTAGAAATCATGTTCCTAGGATCTTCCTTGTCAACTTTCTTGGAAACTGGTTAACGCGTTACTCGACTAGATATTATGCCTATAGGAAACATATATAAAATTAGTCTTGACGCTTAGACATCATGTATATAGGAAATAAGTGTAAAAACAGTTTCAACACTTAGACATCATGCATATAGGAAATAAATATAAAAATCAGTTTCTGTGTTTATATATCATGTCTGTAGGAAATAATGCTTGTAATCAATTTCAACACATAGAAAGCATGCATATAGGATCCAAAAAGACGAAATCTGCCCGTTAAAATCAATCTATGGTTTATAAATTATGGTTTGATTAACATTTTAGATACCATATCTATAGGATTCTGCCCGGTTATCACTTAGCCAAGCCTGTAGATAATTAAAATCTTGGTTTAAAATTGTGATTTTCTTTCTGCTTGAAACGTGCCCAAATTCAGTAAGTAACATAATCAGTAGGCAAACTGATAGGTACTCACAACCTCGCTTTAATAAAACTGTTGTATATTCTATTTATGTTCATTTAGATATCCTGCCTATAGGATCCTAAATCATTAAAAATTGCTTGAATAGCGTGCATCTGTTTGTCTATTTGTGGAGGTAAATATGAGCCCCTTAATTGCTACTTATGTGACAGTCCTACTTGATTTTTGTTTGTCACTTAGTTTTCTCCTTTTAAGCAACATAGGTGAGTTTAGAACTACCTTAAATAGATGTCCTAAACACCTCCAGGGCCATAGGTAAGGGACGGGTAGTGCACGCGTAAAGTACGTACTGGATGTTATTAGAACGCTTAGGTAATAATTGAAAAGGGAAGGGTAACTGGGTAGTAAAGGAGATGATGACCTGTGCGCTAGTGCTACGCATAACACCTCTACTTGAGTAAGGTTACCGAGTATTGTATAGAAGTGATCCTATATGCTAATAAACCTAGGACCCCTTTAATTTCCATTTTAAAGTAATCTCTATTTGTTTTTAAATTGTTTTATTTTCCTTTAAATTCTAATTCGCTTAAATTAAGTTTGGCCGGGACCAATTGTTGTGGACCTCGAGGGGTGCCTAACACCTTCCCCTCAAGGTAATTTCGAGCCCTTACCCAATCTCTGGAGATGTAAACCGGTTTATGAGTTATTTGCTTTAGGTGCCCTAACGCACCTTAATCCGTTAGGTGGCGACTCTTCAAATCTCATACCACATCCCAAAAATAAGGGAGTTGTCCCAAAATGTCGAAATCCAGACTCCGCGAGGAAAAAGTGGGGTGCGACAGCACCTATAAATTTTAAAAGGTCCTCAACCTTCAACAAATTCCTTAGTAACATTAACATGATTGACCTAGGCTTTTCGGGCCCTAGATTTACGTGGACTAACAAACCTCAATTTAATCACAATAAAAACACCCCTAGTTTAATTATAATGGAAAGACTAGACAAATTCTATGCCAATAACAAATGGATCGAATTATTCCAAGACTCTACTATTAATCACTTACCTCGCACTCACTCACATCATTGTCCTCTAATACTTAATTTAATAAAATCTTTCCAAAAAACCTGCCAAAATTTAAATTTGAAACAATGTGAATCCAACACCCTCAGTTCCAAGATATTGTTTCTCACACTTGGCTTGAGGAACAAGATTATACTGCTGGACTACAAAATTTCATTGAAATTACAAACCATTGGAATATTCACACTTTGGGAATATCTTTTATAAGAAGAAAATCCTAATAGCTCGACTAAAAGGGTTACAACATATGGACCCACACAACAAAAATTCTTTTTATTACAACCTTGAGAATGCGCTAATCACTTAATTCAATAACCTGTTACGGAGTGAGGAAGAATTTTAGAAACTAAAATCGCGGGTCCAATGGTTAAATGAAGGTGATGCAAATACGACCTTCTTTCAGCTCTCCATAATAATAATAAGAAGAAGTGATAGAATCCTAAGCTTACATGACTCAATTGGAAATTTGACTTATGACACCAATGTCATACATGATATAATCCTAAATTATTACAAAAATTTATTTACAACTCAATTGACTCAGTGCCAAAAAGAATATATACCCACCTTCTCTAATTCACTCACTGAGGTGGACATACAAACACTCAATGCCCTGTTGTCTACCACAAAAATTACTGAGGCAGTATACTCCTTCAAACTTCTAAAAGCACCTGGCTTAGATGGATTACACCCCTTTTTTTTTTCAAAAATTTTGGACTGAAACCAAACAAGCGGTTATACATGCTTTCCACAAGTATACAATTCCTCCAGAAATTAACAAAACTAACATAATCTTGATACCAAAAATTACTTATCCGGAATCTACCACCCAATATAGACCAATTAGCCTCTGCAACACAATTTATAAAATTATTGCAAAAATAATTATTAATAGAATAAAACCTCTCCTACCTAAACTCATCAATCCAACTCAAAGCAGCTTCTTAAAAGGTCATAGGGCAGCTGACAATGTTATTCTCGTCCAGAAAATCATCCACTCTTTCAAAAATCAACATAGTAAAATAGGCAACATGATGTTAAAAATTGACCTAGAGAAAGCCTTTGATCGCTTAGAGTGGTCCTTCATTAACTTCTCTCTACACCACTTAAGATTTCCTGTACCCCTAATCAACCTCATAATGTTATGCATCACAACTTCCTCTATATCCATACTGATCAATGGCACTCCAACCCCCTTTTTCCAATCTTCTAGGGGCATTCGTCAAGGGGATCTCTTATCTCCTTACCTATTCATAATATGCATGGAATCCATATCACGAATAATTCAACATAATGTAGACATTTGTAAATGGACCCCAATAAGACTACACAGGAATGCACATCCACTCTCACATTTAATATATGTTGATGATCTCATATTACTAGCCCAAGCAACCACTTCTAACACATCTACAATAATTGTAATATCCAACCATTTAAGTGCAAAATCTGACCAACGTATCAATTTTCACAAATCAAAATTATTCTTCTCTAATAACGTCAATCCATCACTTAGCCAGACCATCTCTACATCCCTAAATATCCCCATTACCACCAACTTTGGCAAATACCTAGAATTTTCAATCACCACCGGTCAACCTAAAGCCATAGACTACCAATACATAATTGACAAAATAACCACAAAATTTTCTGGTTGGAGAGCAATATTCCTCACCTTAGCAGGTAGAACTGTCTTATTAAATCAGTACTAAATACAATCCTCATTCATGCAATGCAAATCAACTTACCACCTCCCAAAATCATTACAAAAGTAGATCGCCTTCAAAGAAATTTTCTTTGGGGCACAACTGACCAAAAAAAGAAAATTTATCTAATAAATTGAGATAAATGTACATCTCCTAAGTCAGAAGGAGGATTACGGAGTCAAAAATTAACCTTTAAAAATAAATCCATACTTACTGGCCTCCTTTGGTGTTACACTCATACTGATAAATCAATTTGGAGCAACATACTAGCAGCCAAATATCACCCACAACATAAAAAACCAATAACTTCTTATACTCTATCAAACCTCATTCAAAAGCCTCTTATATACGGAAAAGCTTGTCAAAAATAAAACCTACTTCCACCCAGACACAAGCTGGAATGTGGCCAATGGAAAAAGCATTAAACTTTGGAATGATTATTGGATCGCAAATAATATCTCACTCTGTCACCTAATCCAAGGCCCTATACCTAAACATGAACTAAATAAACAGGTAGCTTCTATCATATCCAACTCAAGCTGGGATATTTCTAACCTCTCATTTATATTACCACCAAATATTTTTTCCCTTATCAACAACACCCCTATTCTTATAAATCATCAAGAGGTAGATACCCCCTTCTGGAACCTTTCACACAATGGAAATTTCACCTCATCTTCTGCTAATCTCCACAACACCAAAACAATCACTGGAAAACCAAATTCACACATAATTGGATTTGAAAACTAACAACCTTACCAAAAATAAAATACTTTCTCTGACTACCAACTCATGAAGAACTACCCACAAAAACATTCCTTTCCAAAGAAAAATTACTAATAACCCTTACTGCCAAAACTGCCTCAACATTAAGGAAGACATCCCTCACATTTACCTACATTACAAACCAGCTCACACACTATGGCACCACTTATGAATAGCAACACCCTCATCCAACTTTACTGATTGGTTATACAAATTATGCACCTCTTATACACTAATTAAAATAACGCCCAAAGTTTCTATACCCTCCCTTATTCTAACACCAATCCTTCTATAGCAAATCTGGCTAAATCGCAATAATAATCACCACAACCAATTAAACCAACCAATAAACTCCACCACTATTATCTCACTAGCTACTCAAATAACATACCTTACCAACAACACTGGAAAAAAAATAAAAAACGCTAGGAAAACTACCTCGTGGCACAAACCACCTCCAACACACTACAAACTTAACATCGACGGATCTTATGATCCAACGAAGCATCATGGAGGAGCAAGGGAGTCTTTCGAAACACCTCAGAACAATGGATCTATGGCTATGGAAAACATTTACCATGCACAAATGCCTTACAAGCGGAACTTCTGGCACTCTACCATAGGTTAATCGTTGCTCTTAGCAAAAATATCTGTCCCCTAATTGTTGAAAAGAACTCACAGGTATTACTCAAAATCCTTCAAACTGACTGCCCAAAATACTCACATCTCATTTCATCATGTAGGTCGATGATCCAAGAGCTGAACGTGCAACAACTTACCCACACGCTTAGAGAAGGCAATGGAGTGGCTGACGCATTGGCTAAATTTGGGAAATCAAACATGGGGTCATCATCACAATCCATCTTGTTTTTTAAAGAACCTCCCCCTTTTAGTTTCATACACATAGATTTTGATGTTATTGGCACTAGCTCCTTTCATTCTAAACAATGTTTGTAATTCTGTCTTTCAATTAATGCAATTCTCCGATTTAGCAACAAAAAAAAAAAAAACTTGAGAGACTATCTCATTTGCTGAAATTATCGTCAATTTATTTTTTTTGAAAATATTTTTGATTCTTCAACCAAACACAAAAAACACATTTTTGAGAAAATATTTCTGTTGCATCATAATGCACATAATTATTAATGTGTTAACATGGATAATAGGAAACTAGGACGAATCCTATCTCTATACGACATTGTAATCGATAAATTAGGAAATATATTTGTGGTTGGATACTTGCCAAACTTGTAATGAGATTATAGCTTAAATGACGTATCATTAATTTTTGTTTTCGTGTTCCATTTTTAGCGTTACATTTGCTCACATTTTGTAAATGTAGGGTTGGTGAGAGTAGGATAGGAGCGAATCAATTTCGGATTTATAGTATAAGATTTAAATTGATATTTATGCTATCTAAATAAATGATAGTAGGTTGACGAGAATTTACTATCTGTGTGGTTTATGTATTATTGAGTTTGGTATGATGGGTTATATTTTTTTTTTTAAATAAATTATTTTGTTATATTTAGTTGCAAGATCTTTTTCAAGGAAAAGATGTTCCACAAAAAGGCGAAAAGATTTTTCAATTTTGGATGAAATTTATTTTTCCTTCGTAATTAACTTAACTTTTAACTTCGTATCACTACTTTAACTGACAATTTAACATTCTTATCAAGTTTTAGTAAAAGGTTTCACCAAAATAGCATCCGGTTAGATTCTTGTATTCAAGATTTAGCGCCAATGGGAACTAGGACGTAAATAGTCGTGAAATTTCGTGATTACAGGTACTAATTTAGTTAAATAGTTGATAAATTCGTGGGTCACGTGAACTCAATATCTTTTAGAGTAATAACCACTTTAACCCCTTAATTAACCTGTAATGTAAGGGTTGAAAAATAATACCCCTCCACCTTTTGAATGAGAATGGTAACCCCTTTATGCAATATTTTTCAATGGACTTTGAATGTTAATATGTAACGATTCGATCAGTCGTTTTGAGCATTTGCACTTCTCTCGATAGTTTGAAGGTATAAGTACCTTCGTATGATGTATTATGACTTATGTGAATCGTCGGCTTTGATATCGGGATCGATTTGGAAGAATGAATTTCATGATTTATGCTTTAAGTTGGAAGAGTTGACCAAGTTTGACTATTTAGTATTTGACATCGGATTAGAGTTTTGACGGTTCCGTTAGGTCCGGATGGCGAATTTGGACTCGGCATGCCGGATTCGCATTTGGATGTTCCTAGAAGGATTCAGCACTAATTGGCGAAAGTTGGAAATTTGAAGGTTCAGAAAGTTCATAAGTTTGACCGGAGTTGACTTTTTGGATACCAGATTCGGATTATGATTCCGGGAATTGGAATAGCTTCGTTATGTCATTTTGGACTTGTGTGCAAAATTTGGGTTCATTCCGAGTTGATTTGATATGTTTCTGCACGAGTTTTGGAAGTTAAAGTTCAAAGTTCATCCAAGTTTGAATTGAGGTGTGATTCATTGATTCGATGTTGATATGTGTGACTTGAGGCCTCGAGTAGGTCCGTGTTATCTTATAGGACTTGCTAGTATATCCGGACGGGGTTCCGAGGCGCTCGGGTGAGTTCCGTACGAGGTTCAGACCATTTCTCAATTTGTGTTTGGTTGCTGGTAGCTACTGGTACTGGTGTTTCGCACCTGTAGTTGAAATTGTGCAGGTGTGATGCTCGCAGAAGCTACAAAGGAGTTCCAGAAGCAAGTTGAGAGCTGGGTGAGGAGGATCGCAAAAGTGGAGATTTGGCGCATGTGCGAATGTGCAGGTGCGAAGGGATTGAGCGCAGGAGCGAGGTATTGCGCAGGTGCGGACGGTGGCTCGCACCTGCGATATTACAGAAGTGAAATATGGTTCCTCTTGTCGAAGAAGCGACGCGGCAGAAGCGTCTCTTTTAATGCAGATGCGTGAAAGTTCTTTTATTATATTTTGAGATTGGGGGCTCGGATTGAAACGATTTTTGAAGCAATTTTCATCACAAGGATTAGGGTAAGTGTTCTACACTTGGTTTCGATTTATTTCATGAATCCGTCTTTATTTTTGGAAATTGGTTGATGAATTTTAAAGAGAAATTGGGGGATTTTGTCTAGAACTTCATAAAAGGAATTTTTGAGTTTTGAACGTCTATTCGGAGTTGGATTTGAGTGAAACTAGTATGGTTAGACTCATAATTGAATGAATTGTCGGATTTTGTGAGTTTCATCGGGTTATGAGATGCGGGCTCGGGTTGGGCTTTTGATTAAAGATTCGACCTTTAACATTTGGAATTATTCCTTTAGGCATTATTTGATGTATTTGAGTTTCTATTGACTAGTTTCGAGCCGTTCGAAGGTCGGTACGTGCGAGATGGCCTTTTTGGAGCATCGCTTGGCCTGCTCGGTATTGGATTTGGCTTGTTCGAGGTAAGTAACACTTATAATCTTGGTTCTGAGAGAATGAAACCCCGAATTCCGTGTTATGTGTTTTGTATTGAGGTGACGCACATGGTAGGTGACGGGCGTGTGGGCATGCACCGTGTGAATTATGACTCCGTTATTTATGTGGTACCCTGTAGTTACCTGATCTTATGTGTAACCATGAAATTTCTACGTACTAGAGCTATTGAGCCGTGATCCATGTTAGAAATCATGTCTAGACTACATGCTTACTCTGTTGGGATCCACTAAGATCATTTCTACTGTTGAGTTATTTCCTTACATTGCAACGTCATACTCAGTTTCATTCATTACATATCATATCTCAGTCTCTGTTTCTATATATATGACACATCAAATCATCATTGTTGGGCTAGTTTCATGGCATTGTGAGCCCGAGAGACTGGAGAGATTGATGACTGAGTGAGGCTGAGAGCCTGATTGTGAGGTTATTTATACTATGGCACGTGAGTTATCCGTGCGGATCCAGATATTGATACTATGGCATGTGATTTATCTGCGAAGCACGTGAGTTGTCCGTGCGGATCCAGAATTTGATACTATGGCACGTGAGTTGTCCGTGCAACACGTATGTCCGTCAGAATTATTGCGCTTGGACTGAAGGAGCTACTCCGGAGTCTACACACACCCCAAGTGAGCGCAGTTGATTACATTGAGGGTGAATCTTCCCCAGGCATGGATCTTTCCCGAAGAATTTATATTTGGGGATGAATCTTCCTTAGGCTGAATTGGCCATATACAGTACTGAGTGGCTGAGCATGTCGAGTGATTGAGCATGATGAGTGAAAAGTGTGAGATAGTGAGACTGAGTACTCTGAGCGTGTGAGTACATGTGTTCATCACTGAGACACATTGCATCTGACATGCATACTTGAGATACGTGCATAGAGATGTATTTCCTTCTGCCACTCCGATTTTGGTGTCATTCACGATTTCACTTGCATATTGACATGTAATCATAGAGACGTATTTTCCTCATGCCATTTGATAATGAGACATCTTATCTGTTGTTGAAAAGTTTTTGGAAGAAATCACAATTTTCAAATGTACTAATATATTTGGTGATTTCGGTAAAAGATTTAGATTTTCACTGTTATACTTGAAAAACAAGCTTATTTTTCTGGAACTATGAACGAGTTGAGCATTTTATCTCTGACCTACTTCTTTATTACTTTCATTATGTTGTTATGAACTGTTGTTAGCTATTGGTGTTGGACCCCGATCTGTGTTTCGTCACTACTTTCAACCTAAGGTTAAGTTTATTACTTATTGAGTACATGGGGTCGGTTATACTCATACTACACTTCTGCACCTTGCGTGCAGATGTTGGATGATGTTGTTGATGTGTTCGACGGGAGTTGGATTTGAAGACGTACATGCGTTCCGGTTGTAGTTGCTTCTTATTCATGGCAGCCTTAGATTTATAAAAATCTGTTTATGTACATTTCGGACAGATGATGTATAAATTCTAATCTTAGAAGCTCATGATTTGTACTACCAGTCCTTGAAATTCTTGTATAACAGTTCAGTTGTATAATTTTTTTTTTAATAAACCTCATTTAATTAGATAGTTGTTAATTGACTTACCTAACGGGTTTGGTTAGGTATCATCACGACTAGATGGATTTTGGGTCGTGACATAATACAAAGAAAAAAGTAGTATTATCCTTTTCTTTTACTAAAAGGTTTTTTCTAATTCAAAATCGTCAAATTCATAAGTAAAAATAGCGTGCAGAATTTCCAACATGACCTTAACAGCCATGAGTTCTGTTCAAGAAAAGGTTTTTTTTAGGATAAGTTAAATAATGGTGAGTAAAGGTCATTAACAACGGTAACATAATCATGTAATATACAAAGAACAGACAAAGTAATAACTAACGAGTATATACTTTGCACAGTTAAATATCTCTATAACAAACATGTTTGTTCCGATATTATTTAGATATTATAGTGAAGCGTTGTTATATAGGACATATATTATAGCATAACATAAAAAATCGATTTCGAAAAAAACTTGATTTTTATTGTAAATAATTATATAGGAATACTGTCATACAGGGGTCTAACTGTATAATAGTAATTCTTTCGTGCAGATACATTTGACAAGAAATTCCACAAAATTGATTGTTTTAGCATAATTTCTTTAATTTCAAAACCACTCATATGAATCAAGCAGATACATCTTTTCCTGAAAAATAAAGCCGACTTTATCCTATATAAGAAAATACAGCATATTTCTAATTCTATTTATATAAGCAATCTTTTCACTGTTACCAGAATTTTAATGATGATCTAAAAAATACGAAAATATCTTAAATTTTGTGAAAAATAGAAAATCAAGACAGCTGAAATATTGTTTTAGGTAAAAAAATTTATACTTCACCTTTCAGTAAAAAGCCATGTGAGGGGCTAAGAGACCTTCTCCATAAAATAAACCCTACAATGTGATTTGTATCGCCAAAAATTACCTCCAAAATTGGATCTCTTTAAATTTTTATAGGCAAAACGACATCCTGGCCACTTAAACTTGAGCATAAGTGAAATAATAAACACCTCCGACCGTTGACTCAACACATGTGGCATCAATTATTCCTAGTCAGCTGTTGTGTGTGTATGTCAAACCTTATTGGAGCGTGAAACACCTTTTATCAATGCCCAATGGTAATAAACCCAAGGTGTCACGACCCAAATTCTCAACCTTAAATTAAACTTGATTTAATGACTTTCAATAAATAATTCCAAATATAAAATAATAAACAATCAGTTAAACAGAGCCACAAACTAATTATATAAATAAACCTATAACTACCCCAGAGTCTAGTGTCACAATTCACGAGCTACTAAAGAATACTACAAATACTGGGCTGAATATATAAAACAGTTTTATAAAAATAAGAGAAGACTCTTGGGATCGGCGGACGCCGGCAGATATACCTCGTGTCTCCGAGTAACTGAATAGCCGTTCTAAATATCTTTACAGTTGGCCCATACCCGGATCTGCATAAAAGAGTGCAGAGTGTAGTATCAGTACAACCGACCTCATATACAGAGTAAGTGCCGAGCCTAACCTCGACGAAGTAGTGACGAGGCTACGGCGGGGCTTTAGTAATACAACCTGTGACAATAATATATAAAGTAAGAAGAAAATCTAAACAATTAATTAAGTAGTGCAACAACAATAAAATAACTCGGCCGCCTTTTCCCCGGCCTCACCTATAACCAATTCTCACATAATTTCCAAGTTTCCTAACTTTGAACTTTAAATAAAAATAGTGCCGAAAATATGAAGAATAATAAAATGAACATTTAAACCTTTCAAATCTTTATTTTCCTTGAAATTCAGTAAAAATATAAATGTCCTCCCTTATTGCTCCTTGTTGGGGTGTGCAACCCGCTCCCACCTGTCCACCCTTATTACTCCTCCCTAAATATATCACCTTTATTACCCGTGTTGCGGCGAGCAACTCGATCCCACCTGTCCACCCTTATCACTCCTTGTTGCGGCGTGCAACCCGCTCCAACCAGACATCGCATATCAATTTATTCGTAAATTTCACAATTTAGGCCAAGCCTTTCACAATATTTTGTCTCAACAATTATAAATAAGAAACTGTATTTTTCTCATAACTTCATCAATATCCTCTCAACCATGAAACCAACAGGAACATATATGTATATATATATATATATATGTATATATATATATATATGTATATATATATATATATATGTATATATATATATATATATATAGCCAAATCGCTCAACCGTTTTGTACCACAAGGGAACCAGCTGAAACAACCAATACTCTTTCCAAAATACCCACAACAATATTTAACAACAAAATAACTATGCCAAGTAGTCATAGAAACAATAATGAACATCGAACAATTAAGACAAGAATCAATTAAGTTGGGAACGGGGAAGGGATCATGTTTAACAGGAAATTTGGTGAGGCATAGATACTCGTCACTTCACCTATACACCACACACATGCATTTCACATAGCAAACAAGTGGGGATTCCTATTCCCTCAAGTCAAAGTTAGATCAAACACTTACCTCAATTTCATAGGCCACTCACTGCTCAATTACGGCCTTTCCTTTTGAATTCACCTCTAACTTGCTCGAATCTAATCATAATTAACTCAATATCATCAATTTATGCTAAATGAACTAACTTTATTGAAAAATATGACTTTTCCTAAGTTCTCTCAAAAAAAGTGAAAACTCGACCCGAGCCCGCTTGGTCTAAACTCGCGTTCCGGACCAAATAACATTTACCCATTCACCCACGAACCCAAATATACTATTAGTTTTGAAATATTACCTTAATTCGATGTAAAATTTTGATTTTTATAAAATTCCCTAATTCTACCCAAACCCTCAAATTTTACCATGAAAATTCTTAGTTTTTGCTTTAAAAGTGATGCAAAACAGTAAGGAATTGAAAAAATAAAGTTTAGAATTGATTATCTATGAATTGGGGATGATAATTGTTGAAGAAAATCGCTATTAGGGCTGTAAACTTCGAATATATGGTGAAGAAGAAGGTATGCCCGTTTTTAAAAGAGTATTTATATTAGCTGGGCTGAAAACCTATGTGATCGCACTCAAAAGGATGCGTTTGAATACGGTAAGGGAAGCTGTGCAGTCGCGTGAGCCACAATGCGTTCGCATAAAACACTGGGCTCCCCCTCCCCAGGCCTATCTAACTTTGTACGTTCGCATAGCCCAGGGTGCGTTCGCATAGAACAAAAAGGGGGACCTCGTACTTTACACTATGTGATCGCCGACCTTCCTATGTGATCGCATAGAACAACAGACCTGGACACCAAAAAATGCAAAACCAGAATTCTCTTTAAGTGTAAAACACCTCGTGGCCTACCCGAAACTCATCCAAGCCCTCGGGGCCCGAAACAAAACATGCACGCAAGTCTAAAAACATCATACGAACTTGCTCGTGCGATCAAATCATGAAAATAACATGTAAAACTATGAATTAAACCTCAAAACTCATCATTTTCAATAAGAACTCTTAAGGTTCATAACTCTTCAACCGGATGTCCGAATCACGTCAAACGAACTCCATTTTTCACAAAATTTCACAGTTAACCTTTTAATATCATAAAAAAGCTGTATCGGCCCCGGAACCAAAATACGGGCCCGATACCAATGATTTCAAACATTATTTCTTTTCTTTAATTCATAAATATTTCAGCAAAATATTTTCTTTCAAAAATTGATTTCTAAGGCTTGAGACCTCGGAATTCATTTCCGGGCATACGTCCGAGTTCCATATTTTACTGCGTACCTCCCAGGATCATCGGAACACGGATCCGGGTCTGTTTACTCAAAATATTGACCAAAGTCAACTTTTATCAAATTTAAATTCTAGAAATCACTATTTCTCATATTTTCACATAAAAGCTTTCCGGTGTCACGCCCGGACTGCGCATGCAAATCGAGGTATTTAAAATTAGTCTATTTATGGCTATTAAGCATGGAAGGGAGTTTAAATTTATAAAATGGCCCCTTGGGTCATCACAATCTCCCCCTCTAAAACACACGTTCGTCCTCGAATTCCACCTCTAAAATACACGTTCGTCCTCGAACAGACATAGAAGGTTACCTGAATTGGCAAACAAGTGTGGGTATCTACTTTGCATGTCCAACTCGGACTCCCAAGTAGCTTCCTCAACGGGCTAGCCTCTCCACTGCACCCGAACTGAAGGATAACTCTTAGATCTCAACTGGCGAACCTGCCGGTCCAAAATGGCTACCGGCTCCTCCTCATAAGTCAAGTCTTTGTCCAATTGGACAGAGCTGAAATCTAACACGTGGGATGGGTCACCATGATATTTCCGAAGCATTGACACATGGAATACTGGATGAACTGAGGATAACCCTGGAGGCAACGCAAGTCTATAAGCTACCTCCCACACTCTATCAAGAATCTCAAATGGCCCAATATACCTAGGGCTCAACTTACCCTTCTTCCCAAATCTCATAACACCCTTCATGGGCGACACACGAAGAAATACTCTCTCTCCAACCATGAGTGACACATCATGAACCTTACGATCGACATAACTCTTTTGCCTAGACTGAGCTGCATGAAGTCTCTCTTGAATAATCTTGACCTTATCTAAGGCCTTCTGAACTAAGTATGTACCCAACAACCGGGCCTCTCCCGGCTCAAACCATCCAACTGGCAATCTGCAGCGTCTACCATATAACGCCTCATAAGGAGCCATCTGAATGCTTGACTGATAACTATAATTATAAGCAAACTCCGCTAACGGCAAGAACTGATCCCACGAACCTCCAAAGTCAATAACACAAGTGCGGAGCATATCCTCCAATATCTGAATGGCGCTCGGACTGCCTGTCATTCTGAGGGTGAAATGCTGTGATCAGCTCTACTAGGGTGTCAAACTCACGTTGAACTGCTCTCCAAAAGTGCAAAGTAAACTGTGTACCCCGATTGGAAATGATAGACACCGGCACACCATGAAAGCGAACAATCTCCCGGATATATAACTCAGCCAACCGCTCTGAAGTATAAGTGGGGATTCCTATTCCCTCAAGTCAAAGTTAGACCAAACACTTACCTCAATTTCGTAGGCCACTCAGTGCTCAATTACGGCTTTTCCTTTTGAATTCACCTCTGACTTGCTCAAATCTAATCATAATTAACTCAATATCATCAATTTATACTACAGGAACTAACTTTATTGAAAAATATGACGTTTTCTAATTTTTGTCAAAAAAAGTGAAAACCGACCCCGGGCCCGCTTGGTCTAAACTCGGGTTTCGGATCAAATTACGTTTACCCATTCACCCACGAACCCAAATATACTATTAGTTTTGAAATCTGACCTTAATTCGATGTAAAAATTTGATTTTTACAAAATTCCCTAATTCTATTCAAACCCTCAATTTTTACCATAAAAATTCTTAGTTTTTGCTTTAAAAGTGATGCAAAACAATAAGGAATTGAAAGAATAAAGTTTAGAATTGATTACCTATGACTTGGGGATGATAATTGTTGAAGAAAATCGCTATTAGGGCTGTAAACCTCGAAAATATGGTGAAGAAGAAGGTTTGCCCGTTTTTAAAAGAGTATTTAAATTAGCTGGGCTGAAGACTATGCGATCGCACTCAAAAGGATGCGTTCGAATAGGGTAAGGGAAGTTAGGCAGTGCGATCGCATGAGCCACAGTGCGTTCGCATAGAACACCAGGCTCCCCCTCCCCCAGGCCTATCTAACTTTGTGCATTCGCATAGCCCAGGGTGCGTTCGCCTAGAACAAAAAGGGGGACCTCAGACTTTACACTATGCGATCGCGGACCTTCCTATGCGATCGCATAGAACAACAGACCTGGACACCAGAAAATGGAAAACCAGCAATTCTCTTTAAGTGTAAAACACCACGTGGCCTATCCGAAACTCACCCGAGCCCTCAGGGCTCTAAACAAAACATGCACGCAAGTCTAAAAACATCATACAGACTTGCTCGTGCGATCAAATTATGAAAATAACATGTAAAACTATGAATTAAACCTCAAAACTTATTATTTTCAACAAGAACTATTAATGTTCATAACTCTTCAACCGGATGTCCGAATCACGTCAAACGAACTCCGTTTTTCACCAAATTTCACAGTTAACCTTTTAATATCATAACAAATATGTACTGGGCCCCAGAACCAAAATATGGGCCCGATACCAATAATTTCAAGCATTATTTCTTTTCTTTAATTCATAAATATTTCAGCAAACAATTTCTTTCAAAAATTGATTTTTAAGGCTTGGGACATCGGAATTCATTTTCGGACATACGCCCGAGTCCCATATTTTACTGCGGACCTCCCGGGATCGTCGGAATACGGATCTCGGTTCTTTTACTCAAAATATTGACCAAAGTCAACTTTTATCAAATTTAAATTCTAGAAATCACTATTTCTCATATTTTCACATAAAAGCTTTCCTTTCACGCCCGGACTGCGCACGCAAATTGAGATATTTAAAATTAGTCTATTTATGGCTATTAAGAATGGAACAGAGTTCAAATTTATAAAATGACCCTTGGGTCATCACACAAGGGCCCATCTATTTAGAGGGCTTCTTCTTCCTCGTTTTGACTACAACCTCCATTATTGTGGAACTGAAGCTCTGTAGCATATTTTCTCTTCAAATTTTTTACAGATTCAAGTCAATTTCTTCTTCTCTAGATCGATATTTTATTCTTCAGGCCAAGAATGCAATGAAAAGCTGTGTATTTTATTATCCATTAAGAGAGAAGATTTTTCTATATGATAAAAAGCCCTAGTTAATTTTTTAACCCTATATGCCAAATCAACTATGGAACCGACAAAATTCAGAGAGAAATAAGAATTTAGTATGTTATTCTAAAAAGCCTTAATTTTAAACTCCAATGACAAAACAATCATTGCATACATAAAAAATATATCTATCATATAAAATATCAATAATGCATAAAAACACAAGAAAATAACTAGAAATAACATGAAAAACAACAATCGGACCTTGAATGACTTCTACATTTCTGGTGAAGGAGAAATCGACGGTACACAAACCTAGCAGTTTCTTGTTTTGAACCGAGCTTGAAAGAAAAAAAAACAATGTGCAGATGATCTTGGAGGCGAAAAATCCTAGGTCGTTCATTCCACACGGTTGAAAATGTAGAATTTAGTTAGAGAGAGACGGCTGAAACTGTTGAGTTTTTAGAGTCTTTTAGTCAAAAAAGAATGAGAAATAGTCGGTGATTAGTGTGTTTTCGCACCTTACACGTGGTAGGTTTTAATTGGTCTTTTGCTGACTGGATTGTCACGTTTGTCAATTTGTAATGCACGCGCTATGATTCAACGGTTTTATTAGTTCACTTATGTTCAAGTTGAAGTGTTTATGTAGGAATTCTGAAAATTTATTTACCGGCATGACAATCAGGTGCAAGTTTAAGTGGCCAGGAGGCCATTTTACCTTTTTTATATTTTCCAGTGAGATTATTTAGTCGAAGGGGTTTATCATTCCCAATAAAACGGTGAAGGTGATATTGTTACCCAATTCTTAAAGAATTTACTCTATCTTTTACATAGCATATGTATGTATATAGGAAATTCCTTAAATATTTAATTGTGATGTTAATAACTATTATATATTAACTTGCGATCGTTATAAAAATTTATAAACTTCAAATCATTGATTTGAAGTAATGTTATTGATAGCAAAGTCATATTTGTAGACATGGGCGTATCTAGCGTAAAAGTAACGGGTTCAATTGAACCCATAACTTTTGATGTGGAGTATAATTTATGTATAAAGATCTACTATAATTGCAACAAATAGTATAAATAAACACATAACTTTATAAATATAATGAGTTTAGTGCTAAAAATTTTAAAGGTTAAACCCATATAATTTAAATCTTAAATCTGCCGATGGCAGATGTGTACGGTAAAGAATTATACACTAGTATCATAAATGCCTCAACTAATCTATCTATCTATTATAAAAAGAAAAAGAAGTCATCCATGAGAATTCGCCATGTGTATAAACCTCCAATTCTTTCTCCTTTTTTTGCATATCACTCAACAATTCTGGATTATAGGAGGTAAGTTCTATGATTTGTAATTGTAGAACACTCATTAAATTTTTAGTTCTTTTTTCCTTTCACTCCTTGTTTCCCTAGATTATGAACATATATTTAGCTCATTGCTTTCTCTTCTTTCGTTGTTATATTATTTGTACAATAGAAAAAGTAACAGGCTACTAATAATTGCATTACAAAATCAAAGGTTTGATTTTGTAATGCAATTCTTAGTGATCTGAGGTATATTTTTAAAGCTCATAATTGCATTACAAAATCAAAGGTTTGATTTTGTAATGTAATCCTTCATGCATTTTTTTAATCAGTTTTATATAAGAGGTATATTTTTGTTCAAACTTTAAATAATTATTTTTCTCTGAACGGAGCAGACATTATCTTTTTCCCTTTCATTCTTTGTTGCACCAGAACACGTTCAAGAATAGAGCAAGAGTGCAGCAAGCTATGTTGGGGAAGAAGCTGCTAAATCTAAAAATGTTACCGTAAAAACAGAGAAAGATGGAATGAAATATGCAGGGAATGTAACTGAAACATTGAAGTAAAAGGCAATAGTTGTTGGCTTGGGGGTTGCACAAGTATGACACCATGTGCGAGACGCATCATTTTATGCAAAAATTAACGGGAATATTAGGTCTTTTCGGCAGGAGCAAAAGTGGTGATTAATTATGCTTCGGAAGATGAGAAATGATATTGAATAAATTGATGCAAAGCTTTTACTGTCCTTATTTATTGAAGGAAATAAACTTCAATCACTCCAAAAGAAAATGTAACTGCTCTTTTCTTGAATATCTATATTGATTTTATTTTGAATTTGAGACAAGTTTTATCCTTGATCTTTGCGTGAGTGCATAAATATTGGTGATCTCTGGCATAAATACAATCCAATGAAATTTATATATTTGTTTTTTTGGTTAATTCTTTTCAATGTAATCACTAAATTATGTCTGCAATATAGACCTGTTCTACTATATTATTTTTTCCCTCGAAACAATCGCGAGTATGTATACTAGTTAAACTAGAATTCTTAAGTCACAAGTTTGACTTGAATTTTAAAAAGGGAAACTGTACCTATAAGGCTATAACTCAGGTGTAGAATTCTAATCGAATTCTTTCCTTCTTCCTTTAATTCTTCCTATTTTTCAGCCCAAACTGTTCCACTATTTTTTTAATATAAAGGCACAAATTAATTAATGCGCTCATTTTTCTTCAAACAAACACCAGTACTCATTTTTTTTTCTTTTTTGGAATTCAAGACAAAAAGTGGGAATTTATAGAACTGCAGAAGCTTGTGTAATTTTTAGAAAATTTTTATGTCACACCGGCCACTTTTTTGCTGACATACGTGTCAGAATCTACATGTGAGTTTCCATATAATTTTGACAAGTTAAATTCTACTATGTTCGTATAAAATATATACTTACATCCTCAGGTTAATTTTAAAATAATTATAAATAAATTTCTTTGATAAATATTAATGGTACTTAATAATATTTGATTAATACCCTATTACCATTTGTATAACTATAATAATAGTTTACGACGCGAATTCGAATTAGTCGGTCTCCAATCTAGGTACCGGATAACGGGTGAGAACTAAAAAAACTATAATAATAATATAAAAGTTCAAACTGTCAGCATATATAACTTAAATCTTTTGATATAATAAGGTATATATCGTACTTAAAAGAAATTATGTTTGAAGTATCATCTAATAGTCAAGGGACCACAGTTAAACGCGTGTTATCACAAGTTCAAATCTAGTAATATCATGACAAGGCAACCCGGTACACAAAATATTCAACATTCACGCAAGAATCGAGAAAGGATCGTACCTCTAGGGATGTGATGTAAACAACCTACTCTAATACAAGCATTGGTTGCTTTCACGGCTCGAACCCATAACTTCAAGACCCAAAGCCAATAATATCTCATGATGAATATTAAAACAAATCTTCTTACTATTGTCTTTGATGTTTCAATTTTCGTCACAAAACAAAATTTCTCTAGTGGTACAATTTCTCTCAAAAAGAGACGCTATATTGGAGATGATGGTTCATTTGAGACCATTCATTCAATAGCGAATAGAGGCATTATCGAGTAGTAACGAAGTCCAAATTTATTAGAGACGTGCAAAATATGTAACAAAGAAAGAGTAAAGGAATTTTATTGAACAATAATTAAGGAGTTTTTGCATCTATACCTTTTTTTTTTGTCACGTTTTAACTTATATCCGCTTTGCAAAAAAATTGCAAGCGCACTCTCTTTTCGCATAAACTTCAGGCATACGGCCCTAAAGTAGTAAAGGCAATCACACGAACTTCAGCATTCTAGGCTTTTTCAAAAACTTCAGCAAAAGTGCTAAAGTTACTTAGTTCATTTGTAAAAACTTCTGCACTAAATACGCTGAAGTTTTGTCCTGGATTAATTAGTTTTGTCGTAAAGCTTTTTCAAAAACTTCAGCATCTTCTGCTGAAGTTAATTAGTTCATTTGTAAATTAGCTTTTTGAAAAACTTCGGCAGAAAATGCTGAAGTTATTTAGTTTAGTTTCAAAAACTTCAGCATCTTCTGTTGAAGTTAATTAGTTCATTTGTAAAAACTTCAGCACTCTGGATTCATTCGTTTTGTCGTCATTAGCTTTTTGAAAAACTTTGACAGAAGATGCTGAAGTTATTTAGTTTAGTTGTAAAAACTTCAGCACTCAATATCCTGAAGTTTTGTCCTGGATTCAATAGTTTCTCGTAAAAAACTTTTTGAAAAACTTCAGTAGAAGATGCTGAAGTTATTTAGTTAAGTTGTAAAAACTTCAGCTTAGTTTTGCAATAAAGCTTTTTCAAAAACTTCAGCAGAAGATGCTGAAGTTATTTAGTTAATTTGTAGAAACTTCAGCACTAAATAAGCTGAAATTTTGCACATGTATTAGGAAGGCAGCGCCTGAAATTGTAAAAATTAGGATATAGGTTAAATAATTTTAAAAATATGGGTATAGGTTAAATGGGGGCGACCAAATAGGGCGCTCCGTGCAATTTCTACAATATTTAATAGGGTATCGTCATAGGTTTCAAGATTTATGTAACACCCGATCGGTCGTTTTGAGCCCTAGCGCGTCGTTCAGCGGTTTGAAGTCATGAGCAGCTCCATTTCAGGTATTATGACTCGTGGGCGTGGTCGGAGTTGAATTTCGGGAAGTTTAGAGTTAATTTGGAAAGAAAATTCTCATTTCAGAAGCTTTAAGTTGGAGAAATCAACTAAGATTGGAATTTTGAGTAAACGACCTCCGAATCAGGATTTAAAAGTTCCTACAGGTTCGTATGATGATTTCGGACTTGGGCGTATATCCGGATCGGGTTTCAGATAACCCAGGAGCGTTTCGGCGCATTTTGTGGAAGTCAGCATTTTGAAGAAATTTCCTAAGTTTGGGCTGTAAGGCATTTCAGTGTTATCGATATCCGTTTGGGGTTCCGAGCCTGGGAATAGCTTCATATGGTGATTCTGGAGTTGGGAGCGCGATCGGAAGTGAATTCGGATTTCCGTAGGTCATTTTGAAGTCATTCGGCTAAAGATAGAAATTTGAAGGTTTTTGAGAAATCCGACCGGAAGTGAAAATTTTGATACCGAGGTCGAAATGCGATTCCGGAAGTTGGAGCAGGTATGTGATGTCGAACATGACTTGTGTGCAAAATTCGGGGTCAATCGGACGTGATTTAATGAGTTTCGGCATCGAATGTAGAAGTTGGAAATTTCTAAGTTCATAAAGATTGAATTAGGGTGCGATTCGTCGTTTCGGCGTCGTTTGATGTGATTTGAGGCCTCGAGCAAGTCCGCATTATGTTTTGGAATAGGTTGGTGTAATTGGACGGGGTCCCAGGGGCCTCGGGTGGATTCCGGCTGGTTAACAGATCAATATTTGAAGTTGAGAAAAGCTGAAGTTGCTGGTGTTTGGTGCGACTGCACCTATGAGGCTTGGACCGCAGGTGCGGCTTTGGCGCCGTAGGTGCGAAGAATTGGTGGCTTGGCTGGGAGCGCATGTGCGATGATATTTCCTCACCTACGAAGGCGCAGATGCGGAAAATGGGGCGCATGTGCGATTTTGGGCTGGAGTTGGGGAAGCCGCAGGTGTGAGAGATTGGTCACACCTGCGGGAGCGCAGGTGCGAATGTAGGATCGCAGGTGCGGAAATGAGGCTAGGCAGAATGTTTTAAAACTGGGATTTTGGCCATTTCCTCTCATTTTTCTCATGGCTAAGGCGATTTTAGGAGAGCTTCAAGAGGGGAATTCAATCATCAATATCAAGGTAAGTAATTTCTTCATGTTTTTAAGTTAAATACAAGTTATATGCATGGATTAGACATGAAAATTAGTAGGAAAAATTGAGATTTTGGAGGAAAGTCCTAGAAAATTGTATTTTGGATTTCTACCACGAATTTGAGCATAGAATTTAGAGTAAATTGTATATTTGAGTTAGTAAGGCCATGGGTAGGATATATCTTCGAGAAATTTCGAAATCCGGGCACTTGGGCCCAAGGAATTCTGGTAAATTCACTGAGCGGAGTTGGGAAAGTATATAATTTGAATTTGTTACGAGTATTAGAATGAATTTTTATTGCTTTGCCCGTTATTTGGTAGTTTTGGGGCGTTGTGCATCCATTGGAGTCGTCGGAAGGGCTTGGAAGCCGGTTATGGAATTTCGGAGCGAGGTAAGTCTCCTTTCTAACTTTGTGAGGGGGAATTGTCCCC